>JTDE01001118.1:107719-159888 GCA_014338405.1 Paragonimus skrjabini miyazakii
AATCAGAATTTTGAAATGGAAAATAGTGTGCAAAACATTACAGAAGCCATTAACATTTGCTTTTCATGCTTAACCTGATCGGTACTCTCTGCGCGAAATCAGACATTTGGACTACATCTCTCAATTCACCACGGACATCCGACACCTACGTGGTGACGCCAATATCGTTGCTGATAAATTATCACGACCTGATGTCAACTCAGTCCAATCACCTCCTTCCTTCGATTTGTCTCAAATGGCGATTACCACGGCGGATGCGTATACGATAAATCACAAACCCTTGCTTCGCCTTATAACCGAGTCGTCTTGCCCTATCAGGGCGGGAAGGTCGGCTCGCACGGACGATTGCATTAGTTTGCCTGTATTTCCAACATCTCATACGCCTAATGAAGCGCATAGCGTCTGACTGTATACGTGAAGTTGATGAAAGTGAAAAGTGTGAATAACAATCAGAATTTTGAAATAGAAAATAGTGTGCAAAACGTTACACCTGCTTGTCGTGGGTACAATTGTGAGTGTTAGCTACAATCGAATCGAAACTGTAGTGGCTGATCTTAAATCTGCTGCTTTATTTCAGGCTAGTCCACTGCTAACGACTATGTGATAAATAAATGTCTTAACTAATATTTTCGATTATCGGTCTAGTAGTTTATCTGACAGACCCATTAAGGCGGGTACAAGCTTACTTTCTTTGGTGCAGACTTCTTATTCAGTTTAATTAAAATCAACCTGTAAAAACTGGAGTTAATTCTCGTTTGAAATCATTTGATTGACAGTCGATGCTCTTAACTTCTCTTCTTCATATCAACTGCCAATTAGATAGCGATGTTACAGAGCTGGTCATATCTAGGGTTAATTTCAAGTTATACATCACCCACAATTGATCGCAGCTGTCGCATTCCCATAGACTATCCAGTCGGCCACTTTCGAAAAGAAGCACTAGACTCGAGTTTCTCTCTCATTTGAGCTCGTCAGTAGTGCATATCCTCGTCACTGCCGGGACTTGAACCACGGCCACGCTGTTCATGAAGCAACCGTGTTTACCACTGCGCCATTGACTTCACGTTAGGCACGACCGAATTATCATATGTGAACGCTCAACCACTTTCGCTTGTGAGTAATGATCAGAGATCTAAGATTGTCAAAATTCAACACAACGCTGTCTGCAGCTTTTATCCGTACAACGAAATATCTCTCAAGATCTACGGGTGATAAACATAGCTGCTATCCGTTGTGATCAGATCAGTACAACAGAAAGACACCTCGTGAGGTAATTCAATTGTACAACCTTTGGCCTTCAATTTTGGTGTAAACAGCAAATGTTGGTGAATAAGATGATGCTGTTACCGGGCTCACACACAAGCGTGAATGCGTTTTCTTTTCACGGCTCTTCCATCAGTAAAGGCAGATCGACCTTGTTATTTAGTTTTTGTCTATAGGTAACATTCAGGTGTTTCCTTATGATGTAGCAATTCACAGCTCTTTTATGACGTAATCTTCAAAGCTCAAGAGACGATGCAGCAAACAAACTCGTTTTCATTGATTCATCATCACATTTTCGTGGTAGTCGTATGAGTAAACAGAGACTGGAAGGTTTTATGACAACGGACATCAATGTGCAGCAACATTCATCGCGTTATTTGGTGTTTATTCGTTCACATAGTGGAGGGTGACAGGGTATTTCCAAATCCCAAAGGAAAAGTTTATGGATACATAGCGGAAGAATTAATGGCCGACTTTCAATAGTTCCGGCTGTGACTAGAATTCGGCAACCTGAAGCACACTGCTAGCTTAGTTAAACCCAATGGATTGGACAAAACTTGCTAAGTGTATTGACAGAATGATCCGATTTAATCAGAAAGTGTGAAAGTAGGACCTTATTAATCGATTGTTTCAGACCGTTACTGAGTAACGTGCAGTAATCTGTTGCGATAAACGTTGGATCTTAAAGCAAACAAGTGGTTTGACAGGAGTATAATATCCTTTAGACGCTTTTGCTCAACCCTTCAGATGCAGAAACATAATTTAGGGGTCCAGTGTACTGTTATTTTCATGCATCTGGTACGAAAAGTGATCAGAGTGGTTCGCAGTACTTGGACGGGAGATTAAACGACCGATTACAAAGTGGACTGTTGATGTGCATTTTCACAACAAAAAGTCGGATAAGAGAATGTAGAGACTCAAGAATTTAATGTTTCTAAGGTTTCCTGCGGTAACCGGTATCTTCCTAATTATCTGTTTTGTACATGTTACTTGTCCGCTGATTATAGATAGTTAATTTCCCTACCCGGTTCTGACGCGTTCAAGTGCGTAGTGCTTCGTACATGAAGGGTTGCATGCTTTATTTAGCGAAATTTCATAAAAATGTTTGCTTAGGTGATGTCGGTTATGATTTTAATGGAAACGTTTATTAGGCACAAGCGATACAGACCTCGATGAAGTGACTCAGATTTTTTTAAATTTATACCAGTTAATATCGTTGTTCCCAGAATATACTGGAATCTCCCTTCATTGAACATTTTGGAAGTATGAGACCATTTGTTTGTCTAGAGATTTCCGGTTCATTTCTGTTGGGGTCATGTGCAAGGCTCAAAGACGATCGCACATAGAGGGTAGACGTTTTAGTGCTTCGTCTACGTGATAATTTTATGGTGTGCAGCTTACTGACACTGCAAGGTTGGTGGTGCTCACAAGCGCGTCATCTCTCATGCTCTGTTTATTCACAAGCCCTCCGGCCAGACATACATCCGTTCTCTCTTTTCGAAGGGCAACCTGAATAAGAAAGCTGCCATCAGTTCAGTATGGACTAATTGCTGGACGAGTAGGTGATCGACTTCAGATGTGAAATTTCTGAGCTCTCGACATTATTGGTAGCTCAACCGATAGACCGCTTTTTGCATTTGGGCTCGCCGTATCTGTCAATGATTCGAATCCGAGCGAGATACAGCTTCTTCACGATGGGACTTCCTTTGAATCGATAATTCTGTTGCTCTACTTACTAGTACTACAACTTAAATTCACCGCAGGTTGGAGTTCTGATCATTACTGCGTGTTCTAATTCAGTGGTGATGGTACAATATAGTTTTCTTTCTTCACACATCTGTTTCTTCTGTATTTACATGGCATCGCATTGTATACACTAACATAGCAACGTACGTCCCTATAATACAAAATGATGGTAGTTTGTTTGCGATTGGGTTAAGATCTGGCCAACTAGAAGTGATGAGCTAACCATACTCATGTAATTCGTGTCACTGTGACTTACCGGAAGAACATTCAATCCAACTATTCCCTTGGTAGTGACTCGATTCTTCAATGTTATAATATATCTACACTACCCATATAACTTTCCATGGACTTGTCATAATGTTGGCTACTGATCTTAAGCATAACTCTCTGGAACAGTGTTTCTTTAGGGTAATACCCATACAATTCGGAGTTACGCGGGCAACAAAATAATCCATCGACCTGTTTCTTTTAATAATATATAAAGCTGTAATGATATGAGTTGCCTACTAACCTTATCTCAATTGTTTCCTAGTTTATTGAATAAGTTCTTGCTTTAGATTACTTCAAATAAAAACGGTTACCTTAAATTAGGGTCTAATAGTATTGCAAGCAATTTTGTTTTGTTTGCACAAACACAATACCTTTCGTATTTTGGGTTTTAGTAACTAGAACAGAACTATTAAGGTTTTCTTTCAATAAGTATTTTGTGTAGATTCTTACCTGTGTTTGTATAGCGTGGGGAGAAGATATAGGAACTGACCAATCCAAAGCAATCTGTAAGCATAAAACTGTTAGAATATCGGTGCGAGAACATCTCTGTGACCCGCTCAGACCAAATGTTTTCTTGGTTTAAGTCTGTCGCTTCTAAACGCATGACAACAGATAAGCATAAATGACGTAGCTTCTGGACCGTATATACAGAGGTACTGGTGAACTAATCCCCACCAGAAATAGACTGACTCAGTATTAAATCTTAGGTATTTCGAATCGGTCCTGGGATTCTAGACTGTTTACGCTACAGAATTTATATCCATTAGAGTTCCGTGGTTTTTAATACCTTACTTTATGCACAACCGTACATAACCTTTTTATCTAGAAAAGTTTCTTTCAGACACTCAAATATGAAATACTAACACATTTACGTTATCACATCTACATTTTGATGATGGAGATATGTGGAGAAAAAAGAATAAAAGAAGATAGTTCCGTCCATAAACCCGAACATATTAATGTGAAAATGGGTACTGGTGGTTCTTAGCACTGCATATTGCCTCTTCTTGGTTACTGAATGAAATTGAATGAGATAAGTTTTGAAAGTGACCTTGCATCTTACTTCGTTCGTCCTAGGTTTGCGTAAAACCTCCAGGCTCGTAAATCTTCAGACACAAATTAATCTCGGGTCGTCGGAGTAATCCTGAGGTAGTGTTAATAAGCAACGAAACGATGTGTAGGACACTGTTAAAAAGTGTTAGGTTTGTGAAACGCAGAAGAATTAGGTTAACGTGATGCACAGTCCTGACCCCCAAATCAGGATTACTCCGATGACCCGAGGTTAACTTGTGTCTATATATATATATATACTTCTGGTTACTATTTTCTAATATTAAAGATGTAATGCAAACTGATGGCATCTACCAACGTCGATGTTCATTATGTTATACTCACAACTATAAGAGATTAATTTTAACAAATGTAATAATAGTTCTTGCGTTCATCAGGTATCATGAACAAACTGCAGCAAATGTGAAGACCCATCAAATGATTAGACTGATGATACCGTTTATACTCATCCATAATTGTAGGCCATAATCGTTTATTGTAGTTGGCATGTGAAATAAGCAATAAACAGTTATTTTAATCGAATGCATTGACTGTTTTATGCGGAGGCTTCCGACTTATTTGCTTCATTTTTTTATAGATTTATTAACTTCTCAAGTTGATATTTTTTCTGAAGAGTTACGAACCTGTAGGACCCATAAATTGGTCATTGGTTAATAATAGAAATGCGAGAATGAAAACATTGTAACTTTTACGGAGGATTGCCAATTTAACTGTTTCATCCAACCGTTTACTTTGTTTAGGATTATGGTGTCCGGTAATGTTAACCAAAGGAAGGAGAGATAATTGGGTTCGTAGAAAAATCAATAAACTTAAGAGCCGCCGGCATTCAGACAAGTTTGCTTAGGTGTTACCTTTTTGATGAAATTGGGTACATTTACGTGTGCAATAGAGTGAGTTGTGAACGAAATCTTATCTGTTTTCATTTCAAGTCTGGACCGAATAACCGTTATATATCAGTTTGGTAAATTATCATCAAGTAAAACATATTACTGTCATTCTTTGCCCTCTTCGACAACTAGACGTGTTGACTGAACGAGGATATGCTAGGGTTATAAAGGGAGCTCGCATAGCACCAATATGAGGCTTCTGATTAATTCCTTTCTGGTTATGTCCTATATGATGGTGCCTTTGTAAACAACTGTTCAGTTTGCTTAGAAACATAGAGGATGTTTCCCCGTTTTTCCAATCCTTCTCATGATGTTCAGCCTTCTATGTTTGTGCCGCTCAAAGCATACGTAAAAACAGCGCTTACAATACCTGGACTTATCTAACATGACTGTCGTTAACTGGAGAAAATCACAGTGTCTAGAAGACGATTTCATTATCATGTCTGTACTCCACCGTTTCGTTGATTAAAATCGTACGCATGACCTGTTTGATGGATGTCTCCACGATCATTCAAGTCAACACAAGTTGAATCAACACAACAGAGCTCTTTACACCCGATGAGTGACATTTTACCTTAATGAGTTAACCATACTCTTGGCAGACGAAGACTACTTAACGGAATGAACTATAGTCACTCGATAAGATAATGATCAGAGAACCGCGATCAATAGCAATTAAAGGGATCGACCGTTTCCCTTTTCTAATGGGATAACGTACGAATTGTCTGTGTTTGTGCGTGAGGAAGTAAAGAAAGTGAAAAACAACAGAAGAATAGTGCGATCAGATGTGTGTAAATAGATGATTGCTTTTTGATCTACTGATGGGTTCATGTGTTTTTACAGGAGACAGATCTTTGCTTATACATTCCTGGAACTGGGATGGACGGTTTAAATGTGCAAATAATGCATAGAAGCAAATGAAAGAAAATTTCAATAAGGCTACTAATTGCAATCATATCGGCAAAAACACTCAAACAGAACAAACCAACATTATATCAGGTGTGCACATTCAGTGATCTGTGAGAATGGGTTTGAATGATGGTGATGAAAATAGTGATGAATGCTTTATGTGTAGATTTAGCAAAATTTTAAAACTCAACCGATTCGACCCTGACTACAGAGTTAGGCAGTGTATTACAGTGTAAACAGTCTCCGACTGACAGGTTACTTTGAAGACAGAACTCTTTTCAGTTGGTATCGGTATGTTCGTTGAGCTTAGCACTTAGGTTGCAAATGTTTCATCATCATCATCGCCAGTGCGCAAGTGTTTCAGCATATAGTTCCTGAGCTTGGAGTTTGGAGTTTGATGGATGCCTGCTCTTATCTAGCAGAGTGAGTTTACCTTCTGACCTGAATTCTGGTTGGCTGCTTTCTGTTGTTTTTGACCTTCAATTTGATCTATCGTTGGCTGATTTTTGTCGCATATGAACTCTAACCTGATATCTGATTGGTTATTTCCTGTAGTCCTTGAGTCTTTGATGTAGAGTCTGCATGGCTGTTCCCTGTTGCTGTCGAACTTTGACCTCGAATCTGATTGGTCGGTCCCTGTAAATTGATTGAGTGTGTCATTTTTTCGTTTTGGAATTCCATCCCGATTGGTTATTGATTGTCCCGTTTTGACTTTGGTCTGATCTGTTCAATTCGCTCCGCTCGGGTTAACCGGCATATGGGCGCGACGATTTTTTACATCTCAAATCCTTGGTTTGCACTGGTTCGTAGATTTTGTCCAGCTCGATGTGTATGTTTACTCACCCGGACGACGAACACCAAACGTAGAGAAATTCCCTTGCATGTTTGATGTTTGCCTGAGTAAGGACTTATGCTGTATTCAGGTGAAATATGTGTCCACTTTCACCTCCGTGGACGGAGATCAAAAGAAATAGATCGTGCCTCTTGACGGCCAACTTGTGTTCATGCATTCTTGTTGATAGTTTCCTTCCGATTTGGCCGACCTGATGTTGTCCACAGTCATTGCATTGAATTTTGCAAATGAGGTTTCTTCTGTCGATATGTTAAAGTTGTTCCTTCGGTTTTGATAGTATTCTTCGCAACGTTGCCGTTGGTTAGTATGCTAGCATAATACCATGTGGTATCAGAAGTCTTGCATTCATTTCTGGTACGGTTTTGATGTATAGTCGTGCGATCAGCCTGCAATAAACTCCGTCTGAAAAAATTTTGTAGGTATCCGGTGCAATGAAATACTGGGTATAAATAGTTTTCTTCTTTTTTTTCGGAGATCTGTTGTACTGCAGGGTGTTTCGGCTCACTTGAACAGAGTTCGAAAGCAACTCCTTTTATGGCAAACTGGGGGGTTGCTGTGAAAACTAAGAATTTGGTCCGTGTGCGTTCCTTTCCAGTAAAATGAGGTATCCAGTGTTCCATGAGGTTTGAGGCTGATCAGTGCATCCAAGAACGGTAGCTGGTTGTCGGTTCCAATCTCCATTGTCAACTTAATACAGCTTAAAACGTTGTTGAACAGCTTGTGTCAGTCTTCATTGATTAAGGGTTTAGGGATTACGAATGTATCATTAAAATATTGTATCCAGAGTTTTGATTTGATCACTGGTAGCACGATATTTTCTAATCTCTGCATGACCGCCTCCGCGATAAATGCGGATATGGGTGAACCAACTGGAGTTCCTTTAAGTTGTTCCTAGATTTGATCATTGAATTTGAAGTATGCCGACAAACATATATCCATGAGATTGCATAAGCTTTCCGGTTTCAATGATTCATTCGGTTGGGGATTTTCTTTCAGCAGTCTTTGTAGGGTTTCTTTGGCTAGGGTGAAGTCAGTGGACATGAAGGGTGCTGTGACTTCAAACGAGATCTTTGCTTCGTCTTCTTCTATCTTGATGCCATTCAATTTGCGCAAGAATTGCAGAGCGTTGCTGATGGAATGTTCTGATCCGTCGATGAGATATCGTAGTCGTTTGAATAGGACTGGTTAAACTGTAAGTCAGTGTGCCCGATAGGGATACAATTGATCGCAGTGGACTGCCATCTTTATGTATTTTTGGTAGCCCGTAGAATCGAACAGTGGTTGCTTCATTCGGTTGTATCTTCCAGCGTTCCTGTTTGTTTATCTCATGCCTAACCCTTAGTTTATTTAGTGCTGTGTTGATTTTGTTGACCAGTTTTGTAGTACGATCAACACTGATCAATTATTCAACCATGGCTGAGGTACCTCAAACTTCGCAGACTAAAAGAGGAATATAGTTAAAATAAGCAACCGATCATTTGTTCAGATTATCTTCAAAGTTCTATCTAACCGGCAGAGTTAGCCAACTGAACTTTGCGAAGTCCACAAAACTCATATTTGTCTGAATTTCTAAACGCTTTTAACTTTTCCCAATAACGATAGTGACAAAGAATGGTCAACTTTAGTAAACAGGTGGCATGTGATGTATACGAGCAAGAGTAGGTTGGATAAAAAGTATTAAATATTTGCAACAAAACCGCACTTTCATGGATGAGAATCATGTGGGTTTTAAAATTCCTTTCACAATTGACCTCCTTAAAGTAGCTATCAACAATAAAAACCAACATTTTCTGAGGACGACCAAGTAGAAACCCTGTTCTACATCTTTAAGCATGCTGTGTGCGTAGTGCATCGGGGGGCCTAGCAAATGTAGTACCTCTGACAGTGAGGCGCAAAAAATCATGAACGAATTAGACACTGGAGCATTGCACATTGTTCCGTACCATTCAAACGATGCAGCTCACACACACTTGTGTTGCGGTGCCGTTAACATCCGGTAGACAGGTTCCATATGAAACGACTAGTCTTAAGACTGGATGGTGGGCTGATCTTGTTGGTCTGCTCAAGCTTTGAGGGAACCTCAACGACCTGTAATCTACCTTCATCATCCGTGTGTTATTTTTCCAGTAGTGACCTGTGGTAGAAAACTTTTCACTACATGGATCATGCGATCGGACTTACGGTGAACCTAAAGTCAAGCAACAGCTAAACTTTCTAAGCTATCTGGTCTACAATGTAGAACAGAGCCTCAGAACCACCGCAAGGTCACAAGTGTATCGAAAATTGTTATCCATCAGTCTGCACATCCAAAACGGGTTTATGTTAGTATTACGAGCTTGATGCCCCATAGAGCGTTATATCTTTTTTACGACGCTCACATTCGGAAACTGGCACAGAAAATAAAGGTTGCTACATTAAGGATCAAGTGTTGCGCTTAACTGCTTCTATAGAATACATACAAGAAGAACACCGTATCTAGTATTGAAGATACCAGGAGCGGTACCCGTATTATTCCACTCAAGAGAAAGATATTAGTGACCATTCGTAATATTCTGAACGAGTTACGCCTAACAGTCGTATCTGGAAAGATGACAATATGTGAAACCGTGGTACACCCTAAAGTTTCCTTGTTTGTTGAATGAACTAGTAATAGATTAAAATACACTGGGCTCTTTATTATTGTAAACCAGACGAATTGCACGAAAACGTGGAGAAAAGGACAAGTAAGTGCCTTAGGAAATGTTGCAAAAGCAACCCGAAATCAGTCGAACTATCAGGTTGTGATAAGAGATTTCTCATCGCCCGTTCTCTGGTTGGACATCAGTGATGAAACTAATCTGCAACATGTAAAGACAGTTAGACAATAGCTTATTAACCAATTGAAGTTCCTAGACGCAAAAGCCATCGAAATTAGAAAAAGCCAATTGTGTTGTTTTGAAAACTGACAAACCCAGCATTTAACTGATGTCGACTGACCTTTGGCCAGCCAAGCTGACATGTACTGATGTCGGAAAGTACTTTTAGTGACACTGTTAGTGAGTCCAGAATATCGTTCCTCCTTGTCAATTCCGTAAAACTAATTTGCTCTTTGATTGGTCTGTATGACTGACTGTATCGATTTTGCTTCCCACTGTAGAATGTCATTTCTAGGATGGGCACCAAAAGGCATTAAAACTACGATTTATATCTTGTTTCCCATGTATCCCCGAATTTCTTTTACTGATAATCCGCAAACAGTGTTGAACCATAACTGATTATTCTCCCCTTTTTATGTACTCGAACTCAGTCTGCTGGTTCATCTGATCTGGAAAAGCACCTGTATTAAGAATTAGGCATAACCGATGAACAAACTTATCAACTGTTTACAAGTTTTCTGAAATACTAAGTTGCATCCTTTCATGAATAAATATACCTTGATTTAAACGGAACACCGAGGCTCTCTATCACTTAACTTTGCCGATCAGACCGAAAGTTTATTTTGATATGACGGAATGTTTTACGGCCCGTTATGTTTCCGAGACTTCCACTTGAGCTGAATCAGTAGTGAAGGTTCGGGGACTTAGGTTATTTCGAACTTGAACACCACCCACACTTGATCGCAGCCTTCACATTCAGGTAAGCCTTTCGGCTAGCCCAGTTCGAAAGGAAGCACTAGACTCGTTGTGATCAACACGCTAGTCTCACAAGCACGAGGGTCAGAGTGCAAACTCTGATCCGGACAAGGATATGCACTACTGATGAGCTCTAATAAGAGCGAAACTCGAGTCTAGTGCTTCCTTTCGAAGTGGGCTAGCCGAAAGGCTTATCTGAATGCGAAGGCCGCAATCGGGTGTGAGTGGTGTTCAATTTTGAAATAAACCGAATTACTTCACAAAAGGCTGTGTGTATTTTCCATTATGGAAACTTAACCAGTGAAAACGGTCGATTAGCTGAGTGATAATTTTAGACTTGCACGTTCTCTATAAAGTCTTTTATTGTTACCAATCATCGGCGAAACACTCTTGGCGACTAGTAACGTTCCATAATAATCCACTGTTTACAGTGCACCATGGTGTGTACGTTATGTGTAAATGTTCTGCCAACCAGTGTTGCTGACAAACAGCTTCGAGTTCCCATAGATAATGACCATAAGTTCCACTTTTATGCATGCGTTTCATAAATCTAGTGTCTTAATTCACCAAGCAACAGCTCTATTTAGTGCTTGGTTCACGACGTACTGTGTAGTTTGAGACTCGAAGAAAGTGTCTGCTAGATGTGACAGGCTAGTAGCTGATATGCTCATTTAAGCGACAGTACTTGGGGAAATTACCAAATGGTGTAGAACAGACAAGCACATGATGAGTTTAACCTAGTTACGTTCCAGGATTTGTGTTTTATCCTTTCCACGTGTCTCGTGTATAGATATAATCGGCGAAATCATGACTGTAGACCTAAGACATGCCTTTATTCTAATGAGCACTTTGACCAGTAATGTATGTTTTGTTAAAAGTTTTCGAAAAAGCAATATTTTGCGTGGTTTGAACCATACAGAAATTGTAATTTCATAGTGGAATATTCACTGGAATTCAGATTATTCGAAGGAGCCCATGAATACATTCAGTATTGAGTATACGAGTGAAACTGGTCAAATTGATCATCTGGCTGTTCTGTATTGTTAATAATATGTTGTCAAACGTTTTTTGCACTTTCAAACGACCTCTCGGTATGAAGTTGAACAACAATCTATCACGTGAACTGCTCCAAGGGGTTCCAAGTTCAGTCACGGGTATTTGTGGCGAGAGTGAAGTGGTTGAATCATCTGGTTTCAACGGTCGATTAAAAAACGCACCTCATTCAAAAAGTGAGCAATGCAGATCGAAATCAATGGTATGTGTTTATGCTTCCACCGGATTAACCATGATAAGAATACGCTTTGTACACCTCATCGTTTGAGTTATAGACATTCTTGCATACCAGTATCAGCAACCAATGAGATAAAATTGTCTAAATGGATGCAACCAACAAGTAGAAAAGACGAGAGAAGAATGTAGCTAACGATAAGCAGACGTCAATACAAAATGTATTGTCTATGACATTTCCTGTCATCTGAGGGCCAATAGAACTGTTGTCCTTGAACCATCTCTTTTGACTCTTACTTGATTTTCCTTAGTACTTAGGCATCCAGAAAAGTGCGAAAACGGCTTTTATTGAAAGTGTGATAAGTTGACACATGGAAAACCAAATATGAGCAACAATTTGGTTGTGCGTAGATCTAAATGAAGATGTGAGAATACATCTAGAATGAACCCACTTAAGCGAGTGAGTGGAATTTAGCAGAATTTTCGAATAAAACACATCTGGAGTGGTTATGTGATGTAAACCGTTAACTCGTTTACGGCAACTCTCTAAAGGATTACTATACAATGAAAATTCGTTTTACAAAAATCTTAGGAAGAAACAGGGTGTCAGCGTAATTACTTGTGCAACACACATTTTAAGAGAGTACCGGATTAACTAATACAAGATGAAAGATAACTGAGAACAACGAATATACAACAGACTTTATTCTATTTGCAGTGGTCATGACATATTACGGATCGGTGTGATGGGAAGACGTTCGAGTATGGCTATAATGATGAATTGAGTAGGTGCGTCTCCATTTCAGATTTTCAATGGGACTTACTTCTGAGGTAGAAGAACAAAATATTTGTCATGTCAGTCCGCAACATTTCAACTGTATATATTAGTCATAATCGAATTAACTGTTGTTATTAGATTACCCGAGCTCGTTTTTTATTGCTTGAAGAACATCGTACCCGAACCTGATCAGGAGAGAACCAAGCTTTTCACTTACGTGGGAAGTTCAGCAATTTAATTTTGGTGACATCATACTTCTCTGGACTTCATGCAGCTCCCCAAAGAATCACTTTAAAGTGGATCACTGTTGTGCATTTTGTACCTGTGATCAATGACTTAATATATGCGACTTAAAGCAATTAGTGAATATACATTTGCTAAATCCTGGAACTGTTTGTCACATTAAGTCTTCTATGACGTACACATTCACCTGGTCAAGTTTAGCATCGGATAGTGGAATATGTGAAGTACGAATGTTTTACGAATTCCAACTCATCATAGAGCTACTTATGTATAATCCTAAAGATGATTTAGACAAAGGAGTTGATGAAAACAAACGCACTTAAGGCAGATTGTTCTGGTAAACCAGTTCAACATGCTCCTGTTATTGTTGGGATAAGTGCACAATCCGGAAAATGCAGTTATTGAGTCCTTCATTCTTCTGCGAGGAGTTTTACATTCAAAACCAGACACAAGAAACTGGTGCATTCCGGGCTACGTGACGCCTCATTTATTCCACTCAGCGATTAACCAGGATGGTATGGAGCTGTGCTTCAGAAATTTATAACTAAAATCTTCGCGTCGAAATTTTAGTAATGACCGATTTTGAAGAGTTTTGACTTGTCCATAGAGAGGATGTCACTTCGATTATCGGGTAATTTAATTTAGTCAAACTTACTGCTATTATACGACTTATCCCGTAGCCTGTTTCACAACATTTGCCTGTGTTTATTGTGGATGAGTTGGATAGATAGCATTATAAAATACAAAACCAATATGGATGGGCCTAACAACACTCTCCAAGAAAAAGCCAATATCATGGATCACGGAGTACCATCCGATAAAGAAAAAGGTGATCGAACCGGAAAATAATTATACTGTTCTCAACTCGAAACATACACTTGCTACTCCATACTGGGGTAAGTGCAGCTAGAGGACGCCAACCACTTTGCGAATACAAAATTACGGTGGTAGACTAGCACCAGCAACCTTAAACTCCGATTCTTTAATGTTCCTCCCCTGGTATGAAATTTTACTCCTCCAACTCACCTCCAGTTAACACCAGTTTAATTCCAAAGTAACCACGTTCCCTAATATCCATCTTTAATCCAATATATCGCTCAGCAAGCTTGGTTAAGTCGATATATTCGATCTGTTTCAAATGTCCCGGTTGCGAATTATCGATCTGAGTCAATATGTGATAACTGTGTCTCCTAGGGAAAAGATTGGGCAGCCTGATTACTATTCACAAATGAAATTGGTTGAGCTTTCATATATGATAATTCGGTCGTGCCTAATTTGAGGTCAGTGACCGAGTGGTCAACAAGGTTGCTTCAGGAAATTCTGGGTGGAAGTCCAATCCTCGTTATATCAAGGATATATACTAGTGACCAGATCGAACAGGAATAATACTCGTGCCTAATGATTTTCCTTGAAAAATGCTGGCTAGAAAATTCATCTGAATGCAGAAACTGTGATCAGCTGTGAATGATTTTTAATTTGAATCCTTCGACTTTCTAACGTCTTATGAACCAAACAGTAAATAGCCAGCTGTACCTTCAGTTACGTCCAAAAATGTATCAATAAAGCGCTCTCGCCTGCCATCAGTTACGCTTATTTCCGGAACGGCTGAAATTCTGCGTGCCACCTCCATTCTCTGAGAATAAATTGTTGGATTAACCAGTATTTAGAGTGACTGCAATGAACAAGTGACCTTCATCACTATTACAAGTACACTGTAAAATGCATTACCAGTTATGTTGAGCAACTTAGATCCTGCGATCCAGTTAATTGATTGTTTACTCATTCTCATGAGGAATTTAAATCATTCGAACTTACACGATATAAAGCTGGCAATAACAATAAAAACAACTTCGGTCTGACTTTATATTGGAGCAGCGTTTGCTTTCAACTCCGAAACTGTCTAACATAACATTTTGTCCGTACACAGGGTCCACGGTCCTTGCTTATCAGCAGCGTTACAGTGATGGTGAACAGTTAGGAACTCTGATGGTACAGTACTAATTGGACGCACTGAAAAAGCCCCTAGCGTGAACCTTTCTACTATGTGGCATGAACCAGAAGTGGTGGTGCTACAGTTCTGTTACTACCGCCTTAGTCGTGGGTTGTCACCGTTTTGTAAACTGTTCATGTCGTATTCTGACCGAGGTGTCACAATCGATAGGCTCACATGCGCGCTACGCAACTCGTGGTCTGTAAAACAAATTGTACAAGTAGGATGCAAAATAAACACAGGGCTGTTCACAAATGATTCATTTACGACTCGGGTTTAGGGCCTAGCTAGACATACGAATTAAAAACGACTGAGAAGTCTCACTAGCAATCTGCTGAATCGTTGCTCACGCATACCCTTTTGACGTACATCCAAACAACGCTTGCAACAGACATCAATTTGTTATATCGAGATAGACAATACTAAAGCTGCAGTGAACTGATGGAATTCGTGAGGTGTGATTGTGTTCAATTTGAACAGCACTCAGAGCCGAGGTAACAAATACAGTCCAGCCGCTGGATTCATGTACGGCCATACTGTAATTTCTGGCTTGTATCAGTTGCAGTATGACCACCTTCTCACGACAGTTCTGAAGAGATATGCTCTTGCTGGTTGCTGTCGAACTTCTCCCAGTATTCGTTAGAGAGTGGAAGCATCTCCAACACTTCCTGTTCTCTATATAGGTAGTTATCGGTACAAATAAGCCGGGTGGCGCAAAAAAACACACAAATGCTGACCGCCTTTACTGGATAAAGTGGACAGAGAAGTAGAGATAAACTTCTTTTCTGATGGGAATATTGTCCGAAAACAGAAATTTTTCTGTTCAGCTAGTCCCAAAGAGAAACACAAAGGTTATATATTGAGCTGTTTTCGTTGACGTAAAAACATTTGAATACGAACAGGAGTGTCAGAGAATGAAGTATAATCTACACACCACATCCAGCGGCTGGCACAAGCAGTAAAATTCAGTATCCGCAATTCACTAGCACTTAGAAACATCCACTGATTTTTGGCCTAATAAACAAGTCATGTTTTATTCGAACTCCTCAGTGTAGGTGTACGACCTTCCAAGAGTAAGTTTAGTTACAAGCGAACGATCCCGAATTTCTAAAAAGTTAGAACACGATGCCAGAGCACTGCTAACAAATCAACAGGCTAGATGATTAGGCAACCACAAGGATTCCAACTGTTGGATCAAACAAGCGGACGCTCCACTTCCAAACGATCAATTAGACCAAAGGCAATCGAAGTGAGTTACGTTACCAATGCGACCAGGTATTCAGCATGCAGTCTAGGTAAAACAGTAGACAACATACTGTTCATGCACACACTGGTCATAATGATAGACCTTAACAAAAACAACGGTCTCATAGTCAGAACGAGTATCGGGAATGAAAGTAGAACAATACGCTTCGACTAATACGTGGGTCTGTTAGTGTAAATTCGAATTTTCTAGAGCTTTTGTTAGTTGAAAAGATAAACTCGCACACGGTGGCATGTGCCAAGCTATCACGTAGGATTCAGAATATATGTATATGTGCTGCGTTCACTTGTCTGTAAAGAAGATCGGAAAAGGTTCTAACTATGGTATACTAGCCCCGATTAACATCCTCGGCCGTACAGAAATTCTGAAATGTGAATTAAAACTTGGAACTTCCTTGTGATTTTTTTTCTTTGGGAACTGTATCTGTCTAGTTTATTCATTGCATGAGGTGCTTGTACGGTTTTGAGGATGGTTTCCATTTTGATCTTGTCTACCGTTCCGTCGGTTATCACAGTATCAAGTCATCATGTGATACGGGTTGTTTTTCTTTATTTACATCTATACTGAATTGATGAAGCGATGTATCTCCTTTACAGGTCTATTGGTTTAGCTGTGTTTTACAATTTCAGAACAATTGAATTTAAAATGTACGCTTCAGTTCATTAGTAAGTAAAAGTTTTGGCTACCCAACACTAACCTACTCACATAGAAATGTACCCCATCAGTTCATTCTAACTGGCTCACCTTAGCCAGCTTATCTTATGAACAACTCATCCATAGAAGTACACTGACTACAAAGAAATATAAAATCTGTTCACATTGCTGCGGAAACGGACCTATTTATGTTCAATTACCACCCATGATTTCTACAGTGATATGACGAAGTTGTCTGTTTAGTTACTGTCCATTTTGTAAAATTTGGACTGAACCTGTCTCCATATAGGTGAAACAACGGCCTGATCTTATAAACTTGGGAAAACATGTCCAATCGGTTGCAGTTTCTGTCGACCTGATAATGACTTTGGGCTAATTTCTGTGTGCATTTCAAAAGAATTTCGGGCTGCCATTCCATTCAAACTTGTCTAAAACTGTATATCAACTACTCATTTATGAGGTCATTGTGAAGAAGAGCGCAATTAAGCGTGGTATCTTCTTGCGAATGTGTCTGTTGTTGGTGCACACTGAAGAAGGACAGATGATGTTTCTTCTTGAGTTACATTTTTACATTCCTAGTAAAATAAGCTTTGAAAAACTGTGTCTTACCTGTAACGGATTTATGTGTTCTTCTTATTGTTCTGCTTACGCTCAGAAAAAGTGTCAACTATGCTCAACACCGACGTCGGTGGATTTCTATGGGAAATTTTCGAGAAATCCTGCCAGGGCAGTCGATTCCCTGGATTACTTTGTGGATTCCATATGAGAGTGGGACGGGTGGGTAACCGAAACCAGATGTGAAATTTCCAAGCCCCTGGCATGGTTTCCTATTTCACCTGATAGAGCGCTTGCCGTGTTGAGGTATGGTGTTTCTATCGCTGGTTCGAATCCAGCCGAAGCCCTGACATTTCACAATTGAGTCTCATCTAAAATGTGTCAACTGTTAGTCTCAGAGGTTCGAGCACACAATAATGCTGAAAACCTGGTCAAATTCAAACCTATTTTTGTGAGAATCAATGTAATGAATCGCCAACGCCGAGAACCATCATGTATATTTGTTTGCAACAAGCTCAGATTTGTCTTTTGGCATTACCATCACATCCTGATTACCAATAGAATGCAGTCAATTGTCAGCGTCGAAAAATGTTCGAGGTCATTGTCACTTTATGAACTTATGATCCCTATCAAGTTGATACTGACAAAAGACATAAGCTGATACTTTTAATGTGATGGCGGTCACTTGGCCAAACAAATGCTGGTCTTATGATCTCAGACTTATCCTTACAGCTACTGTTGTGTCATATATATATATATATATCAGTGAACTACGATAAGTCTCTCATGGATGCATTTGGAAGTGACTTTCATGTTGTAAAACTCACGGAGTGCAACCTTCACTTTTACAATCTTTCAATTAATTTCATTGTTTGCCATGGGTTTTTGAAAAATGTCTGGTCTACTGATGAAGGGCTGGCAGAAGGCACGCTTGTACGCAGGAAGCACATCTCATCATTCTTTTCACGTATGGGTTTACAAGAACTATATCATGGTGGTTATCTGAAAACGTTTGGCAATTTCCCCCAATTCTCACCTCGTTTATTATTGTGTATATTCCTTAATTTTTTTCGGAACCTGATTACTAAAACCTCATTCATTACTCGCTGGGATCAAATGTTTCAATTGGTATATTTTTTATTACCTCGGTCATTTTGTGAGCACCCTGCAATTTTGATTTTTAATTGCTTGTTTACTTGGATATCCGGCTGAGATGGGACATAACCAGTGTTGTGTACAGCCTCCTCAGTACAATATAAAATCCTTTATTTTCGACGTCTATTTTGAAGTTTTCAGGACAAGTGAGAAATCGTCTGCTTTATTGAACCGTCTAGGATATCCTTATTAAACTCGCAGACTATGCGTATCTCAGTTGTAACTGTAAATCTGTTCACACAAATTGAACACAATGCACTAATATTGATCACAACGGCTTGGTTCGTAGGATGTGCTCGAAGCAGTCATGGTAAACACTAACGGTGAGAAGGCACCCGACTCTAGCTCTCGTTTCATCTCATCTCATTAGAACAAACTGTTAGTGTTTGTGGAACACCACCAGTTTGCTGTATGAAATCACGCTTGTACTCACATTTCGAAGATACACGAAACATAAGGTTGTATAATACACCCAGGTTTTGACAATTGTTTGCCTTCATCCACACAATTTGCTATGGTTTTCGCATAATGTTTAGAATGTCTACAGAGTAAACACCAGCAGAACACCCAAAGCTAACAACCTGGTAAGAAATCATTATAATGCTGATACTTCTGTATCACTCTGCCGAAATTCTAGGGTCGAGAAGCTTACTGATCTGCTGTAAATGGAACACTTCTCCACTACTCTTAAATGGTCGCGTGGCATCACATAGGATCAAACTTTCACATACAATAATTGAAAGGTTTGAACGTACTCGCTTACATACTAAGTATTTCTATTCACGCGCACATAACCACCATTGTACATGGTTATAGTGAGTTGTGGAACCCAAATATCTCAATCTGTTCTGACCCACATGAGAATGAATTGTTTCGAAATGAATTCGGCGTTTACCCACATAGAGTATCTATAGATTACTAGATCAGTTTACTACTAAGAATAGTGTGCACACATAGTCGATCAGTGAGACAGTTATTCAGTTGTTTCGTCATCTATATCTGTGCACGTAACTTATCTTGAACTATTGGGTGTGTCCCATGTGTCAAGTTTTGTCAACCACCATCCTAATTGTCATGCCAAGAAGCAGGAGGGTGTGGCTCGTTGGTATGCGATTAGGTCGGAAAAATGAATATATTTTTTAAGAAACATTATGGTTAAAAGGGGAGATATGAATACCGTCATTGTTTACTGCATATCATTCTTCAAACTGGTAGCCACTTCTTGCGGTCAACTATCAAATTTTGCGAAAATAGTTGGTCACGTCCTATTCATCAAATATCACAGTAAGGTCCATAGAGATCACAAGTTACAAATATCCAGTACGGAAATGAAAATGGACTAAGTCGCATCAAATTCACAACGGAAGTATACATCGTGATTCAATGGTTGATCAGTGGGTTATTTCTTTTCTGTACAATGTTTTGAGGCTCAATTTTCCAATATGGTCGTCTCTGCAATCATTGGCTATCAACTAAACAACAACATGAGACGACTCGTATAAGTTTATCTTAGTGTAACTAGCTTACAACTGTTCAACTAATGACTTTCGATTTTGGGTTCAATAAACCTTACTACAGACGCTTGGGTGTAGAACAGATTGTACCAGAACGATAAACCGTTTGTCAATTGACAATAATGTATGGGCCCCAGTGCTCAGGTTTGAAACTGAAAACTTTAGATCCACTTTGTGCAATTTTTTAAATAGTATCAAAATTTCAACCGCGCCTATTTGAAAAGTGCAATCTAATAATCTTTGGCTGCAATGTTACAAGAGGACAGCACAGTTACGTTTTTTTAAAATAACAAATGCAAAACAATCGACTTATTGGTCACGCATTAAACATTAGAAGCACATATACACACCAGTTCGATCAGAGTGCACCATCACGGCATTGACAAACGGAAAATCAATCCCCGTTGTTTAAAAATGGTGGATCCACCTGTTTGACAAGAGGGGACTCCGTGAGGTACAAAAATGGCGTACTACTGAAATTATCTCCCTGGTCAGTTCGCTTCGACATAAACTAATTTAACAGATAACCAGGCTGCTGGGACCAATCAGCTTTGTTGTTTCGAAATATACAATGGGAGGCAGTTTTAAGTTGTCTGGTTTACTACAGACTCAAAGCATTTGGACAAAACGTATGGTCACAATGAACTTGTTGTTACTTACCAGCGTGCTTTCATGAAGGACAATCATTGCCATCAGCAAACTGATTGGAGAGAAGCAGATCCATCTGAGAACTGCACTGAGGACCTGTTCAGGCTGGCATCTCTGCCTCATTTCTAAAGTAGTACCCACAACATCGGATTGAAAGTATGACACTATATCGCTCATATGCTGATGATATGTAAGTGACAAAAAATGAGACAAAGAATTTGCAGTTTGTATGACATTTCAGTCGATTTTCGATCGGCTTAATTTTGACCTTGGGCGAAATTAATGCATTGTGGTCTTTCTCAACACATCGATGATACAGTGTCAATCACTTTATCACAAGAACGCGTAGACCAGTCAACATCTCTACCTTAGCAGTTTTGTTTCGTTTATTTACAGACTGAATACTGCGAGAACCTTATTTCGTAAGGTACATTAACTGTGTAATTCAGTAGGCCAGGATGGGAGTACGCTTTGCTGCTGGGCATCTTTTGAAGATAGTAGATACCCCAATAGTTTTTCTTATGAAGTGTTGGAAACCTCCTGTTATAAGCAAGACTCCTTTCGATGTGCCTAGGGTAAAGATTTTTCCTCAGCCGCCTTCCAAAAGTAATGAGATAGGCAATGCGCCTTTCAGATGACTAACGTTTGTATTACAACACATTGCTCAGCTGCATCTGCCGTCATATACACTATAGCACGGATCCTGAAGTGATCAGTTAGATGCGCATTTTACTTCAAGTGAAGTCTTATTGCATACAGAAGTTCGGGTGTGGTTGTTCGACTAACTATATCGGCGGAACTGAAGGACAGTTATATCGTCAAATGACCGACCACATCCCGAGGTGGGCTGAATAAATGGCAGGTCAGTAGGTTACGTAGATTACCAGTACAGTTCATATAAGCCAAAGTTGCTAACATCTATCGTTAAGTTTGTATCGATTGTTTTGGGAAATCTATTCTAGCATTCCTAATTATGGTATGTAAAGCTCTCGACCATTTTAATATTCAATTCGCACTCCATATATGTAAGAGTTAGCTGTCTTAGTGGCTGCTTCGTAAAATGCAATGTTGCTGAACTGTTTCCATACAGAATGACATCAATATCGCGGTAATGGGGTGGACATGTAACTATGAATATGCCCTCAATCATTTCAATCATATCTCTCTGCGTCATTCAATTTTAGGATAAGTTATTCTTGTTCTTGATAACAGGGGCTTTTCTTTTGGCTAGTCTGTTTTTTTCGTTCTCAATAATGAAAATCCTTGGGTTATCTTGATAGTTTGCTGCAGTGTTTATTGTCATAGTTTAGCAGTATTTGTCACAATTTTTAATTTGACAAATCCTTCACAAGATTTCAACTTCAGAAATGCTGGTGTAAGGCGTTGGAAATGAAGGTTTATGGTTGACTCTCGATCCTAACGGATAAACTGCTTTTAACCGTGTAATGTTTTGATTAGCACCGTATATTTGGTACTCGAACGAACAAACTTTAGTCGATCGCACGCTTCACTAGAGTTGAACACTTGAATCATTTCCATGAGCATCGCGCTTCTAATAGGTGTCATACTGAAGTAATATGGTAAGTTTTTAAAATAAGTGTATGGGCGTTTTAAAACTATTTGGTTCCAGCTTTATCTCGGACCAAAGTCCAGACCACGGAACTAGAATAACAGCGATATGGGCTAAAGCCTAGTGGTTCTCAGGTAAAATAACTTCTGTTGAAATTATTTCTAATTTCTGAGCACCTAATGAAACAATCGAACAAGTGCAGACGTAACGACAGCTATGATTCAACCAATGAGGAGGGGTTGTTAGTCAAGTGTTCACTCCTCGAAAAATCATTGTTGGGTCAATTTTTTAGATCCTGACATTCTACCTTGTAACAGCCGGGTTTAAGCATTTATTGTTTACTAGTTAATAATTGCTGTAATGGATTTTAAGCAATTTTCATGGTACTGTTCAAGATTTTCACAATTTCTCATATGTTGCTTATTCTCTTTTTCATAAATGGGTGATTACATACTTCATCTGAGATAGACTTGCAGTGCTACAGAATTAGGTGGAAGTGTGAAGTAACGGAAATCTTTGATGATCAGCATGATTGAGTCCAGTTGAATGAGGTGACCACAGTAATATTCGAACTATTCATGTTATCAAAACGTGTTATAATCTGTAGAAAACGTGTGAAATTCCGTTGTTGGAATTATCCTATGCCAGTATTAAATAATTTTGTAAGATTTATTCATTGATGTCATCACTCTGTGTCCCTGGTTGACTTTTTCATTTTGTCCAAATTGCACCTTAAACAAAGATGTGTCCATTGTCACTTTAATGCCAGGTTAGACCAAAAACACTCTATACCGATCATCATTGATTGATTTGGCCATCCAGAAGAGATGGCCTAATCTAGACGTGAGGTTCAAACTATGGCTTGTCAGCCCTGTTCACTTTGAACTCTTTATTCCGATTACATGTCCAATAACTGGAGGCTGTCCCTTCAGTCTCTGTCTTTCCGCTGATTAGTTAAGCATGACACATGTCTAGCACATACACCGGACTCATGAATTATTTGTTGTATAGTTTGGATCATCCCTGGAACAACTCCAATTTGAAGTAACATTGCAGCTGATATAAAAGGCTTTGTTAGGACTTATCGTACTAACAATCAATTTTTATGTTCAATTTTTTAAATTTTTTCTTTACCGTTTCTGTCTTGATGCCTGATGTCTCCATCACACTATCCATCTGTTTATCTTGATTAGGGAAACCTTCAAGAAGTGCCATAACAAGGTCTTCATTTACTCACTCGAAAAAAGCCAATCTTTTTAAACTTGTCGTTGCATCTATAGAATTGGTCGCCTGTTGTCATCACGACAATCACCCAAGCTTATCAGACCGACTATAATGTCCACATTTGTGGTCACACCATTTTACAAAGGCTGAAGGTTCAGTGTCAGACGATAAACGTAACAAAGTGAGCATAAGTGGGCGGTCGCGTCTGTTGTGTCACATAGGTGCATCGATTGACTCAAAGTGCACGTCTGATATCGTCCAGTGGCGACATGTGACGGCAGTAAAATGTACTTTAAAACAACTATGGAATCTACCCACAAGAGTTAAAGAGTACTTTGTTTCACATACAGTGTAGTAACCATCGCTGCCGTCGATAAGTTACAACTGTCTAGAATTTCGCAGTGTTCGTTTCAGGAATCTTAACTAGCGCATACGTGTCACTGAAGATGGAATAGGACCGACATGACTGCAGCTGGAATTCACAAAGAAATCACATGCACATAGGCCACCACATACATAGCTGTGCATTGGTTCTTCGTATACTGACCAATCTTTCAGGAAAGGTAGCTGATTTTTTTATAGGATTGATATTGTGTGGAACAGCTGATGTATTACGTAATATTCAGGACGTATGCAATTAACGGCTACTTTGATAACGGTAAGTAAAAACTGTGTCGTTTCCATGCTGCCCATTGTTGTTCTTTGTTTCAAAGAACGTTCAGTTAGCTTTAAGTCTGACAATACTTTGATACCGTTTTCATCCAGTATTTTTTTTAATTTCAGTCGTGTGACGTGTTGACAAGTTCGATTGACAACAGTTAGAGAATTTTATTTACGCAGGCTTTTACAATTTTCTCAAGTGGTCAAACGGTGTAACTATCTCCAATTTTAATGCAGCTTTGCAAACCAGGTTCGAAACGCCACGAAAATATGAGCCGAAGTGGTGGACACAGAAATATGCATTTCCCTCCTCAGAATAACCTGCGAAGGGCACTTGTCTTACGTAACGTAGAACTTCTCAGAAACATTTGGATTGCGCGCAGCGATTTTTTAAACGGTCTCTTGAAGAGACACTTACAGAATTGTGGTCAACAAATTATTTTAGCTGAAGTCAAACATCCGGTGGCTTCAGTAGAATGGGGTTCTCACTTGGCAAACTGGATAACGCAGCATTCATCTAGTCCGAATCGCCAACTTATTGGTGTGACCCGGATTTTGTTTGATTCTTTCGTTGTCTGGGTTAGAGGAAATGGGATGGTAACACCTCGTACTTCGCGTTAGGTCACATCTTGTAACTTATGGCTCGAACTTACACGATGCGAAGGAAATGGAGCCAAATGTTGGATGGGACTAAACACTCGCCGCAGTGCCTAATACATGTGGCTAGCTGTTGTGAACTTCTACTTCGGGTAGATGTCGTCATCGTGATTCACACATTACTCAAAGTGAATGGATTTGAGGCCATGGTTTTTTATTTCAAGAATTAATGAACGACACCAATAAACTTTAAAACTTGCAACAAATCTAGAGGAATGCATTCTAATGGCAGTTGTTATAGGAGACTGCGCAATGAAAAACAATCCGTAAGGGTTACAGATTGGCCTTTGAACACTGCACGTTTTTACTGAGTTACTGGCTTCTATGCAAAGATCTTTGTGAGGAGAGACAAGTTTAAGTAAGTTTTCGAACATCACGGTGTGGGTTACGGTAAAAATTTTTTAACTGTAACACTGTAAGTCTTACGGATCTATTGAGAGTGTGGAAGCGAAAG
The DNA here is from genome assembly GCA_014338405.1 of Paragonimus skrjabini miyazakii. Lineage (NCBI taxonomy): Eukaryota > Metazoa > Platyhelminthes > Trematoda > Plagiorchiida > Troglotrematidae > Paragonimus > Paragonimus skrjabini miyazakii. The sequence goes on from JTDE01001118.1 coordinate 132,923, forward strand.
GAGAAAATGACTGGTGGTTCACACAAAAGTGACCGACTACATTAAAGCCTATCAAACCGGAACAGAATAATTTAATTAAGGTGACAAAATTGCAGAATCACACTGTATGCTTTTATGTAAATTTTAATCTCTCTTTGGTTAGAAGTTGTTATTATGATCTCTTACTCACAAAACTTTATGTTTCATGATACTTCATTTCAACGCATAAGCTGTCTTAAACTAACTGTACAGATTCAGCACTTAGAAAAAGGCAACGTCGTTTTTTCATATTGATGCTAACTGACGGCAACAGCTATCTGAACTCTCAAATTGGTCGCTATCCTTACTCCATCGCTGTCCCCGAATTCACATAAGCTATCCGGCTGGCCCACTTCGTAAGAAAGCACTAGACCCTAATTTCGCTTTTATTAGACCTTGACCATAGTGCATATCCTTGTCGGACCCACATGTTTATAAGACTAGTGTATAGGTTACAACGACAGTAACCCCATATTTGGCATCACCCGACCAATCATATCCAAATACTCAATTGTAACCTTATGCGAATAGTGTTCAGACTGTCCGATCTTTTTTAACGAAAAAGAATGAAAACGCCCTGTTCTCGCCGATCGATGACCCCACAATCAGGAACTTTTTTTCAAATATACCCGGAAATTTCATCAAAAGTCAAAACGTGGCAAACAAGCTCGTTTTCGGTGTCATCTGCAAGCCAAATACAACACGAAAAATATGAAAACTAATTGTCAAGTCAGGATTTTGTGGAACTTAATACAGTGTGAATCTAGTGTTATTTGGGGATTACGGACATGGTTACTATGGTACCGTGTCAAGTGTTCCAACGAAGGCAGGTCATGGTAACTTTAGCGCTTGAACAATAGACACACACGTGTGACACGGTAAATTGCCTTGAATGCGACATCCACATTAGCTTCGTGATCCGTATCAACTAGGTGGGTTAAAATTGCGTTAGAAATCTTTCGTTGCTGTCCTGCCGTCAGCCAAGCTGGATGGTGTTCGCGTATTCTCTCCGACAAGCGCCTTGTTGTGCGACCAATGTAACCTGCTCCACAGGCGAATGAGTAGATACATAACGAGGTAGCACTACTGGGCGCTGCGTCTTTGAGGTGAAGGCGTAGATGAGACCGTTGGTCTTAGTTGTGCACACTGTAACGTTCTCGTCAGGGTCGTGTCGAGCCTTCTGGTCAGCGATACATTTGATAATTCGCCCACGTAAGGCGAGTTCATGTAGATCGCTTTTCACCCGACAGAAAATTCACGGTATTGCGGTTCCCTTTGTCGCATGTTTCGAGTTAGAAATTTGTCTGGATATCAGTTAGCACGAAACGTTTCACGTAAGAGCTTGGACTCATTATCTAGCGTATCCTCAGTACAAAGTTTGTAAATTCGATTTGTTAAACAACGTATCAAGTTCCGTTTCTGTTTCATCGGAACAAAGCTGTGAAAGTGGGTATATTGACCATTCCACGTCTGCTTCCTATGTATGCCCCGTTGAATCGATTCATCTGGACGTTTCAGTAGTGCAACACCAAGGGAAGCTTAAGAATTCACGTTCCAAATAAACTACAGTACCGAGTTACGGAACCAAAATCTGAGCGACACTAAGCAATCTCAATCTATTAGATAAATAGCACGCCTTTTGTAGAGGAACGACGTTAATCAGCATAACGACTGATCAACATTTTTGATTGATTGGGGCCGATCGATCACAGTTCGGCTGACAGCAGCTTGTGTGTGAGTTCCGATCAGCTGAACGTTTGCCACTCAGAAAACTGCTCCAATTTAATCTCAACACACTGATCAATCACATTTCGGCTTGTGGCAGCCTAGTTGTAAATTCCGAATAACCGAACATTCATCATTCAGAAAACTACCCCGGTCCAATCGCATGACATCCTTTCCTTCTTGACAATTTTGTTCACTTCTCGTTCTTGAAAGTTCTTCATGACCTGCATCAGAGGTCTCTCCCTCCGGAGAAGCCAGCTCTCTCAAGTGCACACGAGGTATACCTCTCACCACCCCGTCCACGTCAATATAGTGTGAACATTGCCCGCGACCTTTTGTCACCAGACATCGTGTCCACTGTCTCGAATTCTCAAGGACACACTGAACTCACACGTTATCTCCTGGATTAAATGCTGTAAGTTTCCCAGCCCCGCGATCAGAGTACATTATATGTTGCATTCTACGTCGTTGCAGGCTCTCCTGAACATTTGACTCGTCTAATACTTCATACCGTAACAGTTCAGATGCCACCGGTAATTTTGTCCGCGTCCTTCTCCCAAACGTTCGCTTCGTCGCATTGTTTCCAATAATCTCATTCGGCATGTTCCTTCTTTCCAGAAGCGTTATAAACGGGTTTTCCCCTGACTGTTGGGCAGTTTGTATCAATCTTTTGGCAGTTTCATCTGTAGCTTTGGCCTTCCCGTTTGAATGACTGTGGTATGGGCTACTTGTTCGATGTTCAAACTCCCATTTATCTGTAAATGTCATGAATTCTGCGCACACAAAGTGAGAACCAGTTGTCAGAAGCAAATACCTCCAGTATGCCTTAGCGAACAAAGTGAGGACGTAGTATGTTGACGACAACACCTCCGATGGTACTGCTTAGCCAATCAATTTCAAAATAGTCTGAGAAATAGTCCACCGTGACCAGGCACTGTTCCTCGCCGTGTGTGAATTAATCGGCTGCAACTAGTTGCCAGGATCTTTCCGGAATTTTGCTCAGCAACATCGTTTCCCTCACTTGACTTGAATCCTGCCTTCTGCAAATTTCACATTTTGTTATGTACTCCTTTACCTTACTGGACACGCCTGACCAGAAGTAAGGTTCCTTTGCTGTTCGAATACGGTTGTTCACTCCAGTATGTGCCCAATGGACTTGTTCGATGAACTTCTGTTGCAAGTCCCTCGGGATGACTATACTGTCTCCATTGAAAGTTATTCCTTCTTCTTGAGTAAACTGACCGTGGTCGTTGAACAACATTACCAGCTTTTCGGAAAGACCCTTTTTATCATTTGACCAGCCATCTTTTATAATATGAGTCAGCTTCTTAAGTATTTGGTCCTACTTAGGAGACCAAACATAAGTATGACTTAACCTACTGTACGGTTATACATCGTACACACAAGGGTTTGGATGCACCTATTTTACATAATGATGTATCACCCACTTCTCGACTAGGTGTAACACCGATTTCAGCTGAATTGCAATAGTCCACGTTTATCCATGATTACAGTGTCGAAAATCGAACTGGGTGGAGAAAATGTAGACGGTTCTTTTGGTAGAAATGGAAAGTCAAACTGACACTTGGATGTCACCAGAAGACTGGAGTAATACGGGTACTGAATGTGATGAAGCGTAAAGTGAAAACTTAATTCAGTGTAGATTTTCGGAACTAATCGAGGTTTCAACATCCACGTCGTTCCGTCGGAATGACGAGGTATATCAGTGGTCTGTTAAAACACACATCAAAAGTACATGAACTTAGTGGTTCATGAAGTTCCGATTTTGAGATGAAAGCTTACGCCTCTTGGTCACGCCGTGAAGTCACTGAATTCGGTGGACACTTTGAATGAGACGGTTAGATAGATAAAATTGTTTCACTGAAATCTACGTCGATCACACTTTGTATTCCCATAGACCTTCCAGCCAGCACGTTGTGAATAGAGGCCTTATGTTCGAGTTGCACTCGTGATGTTGCACAACGCATGTCCACGAAATAACATTCACACAGTGACCGATGTGTAACGAGAGAGAAGGAGAAATAAAGTGATCTTAACTTAACTTACAGTGCACCAATTGTTTATTACTGATGGAACACATTCAGACTCATAGATTGTAAATAAACTGTGAGAAAAATGATAAGATCCAGTTATAGTGAAACGAAAAGATGTTCGGTTACACAGGATCTTCAGTTTCTAGCTCACACTTCCATACCGCTCGCCTTCATAAACTGTGACACCGGTCTACAATGCAGCGAGGTTTTTGTTTAAGCGTCGTGTGAACTTCTACTTGATTCTACTCGTTTGACTGACGTTATTCTCTATGGATTTTTGTCCGTTTATTCTCTTCCGTTTGACCAATCCCGCCAAGTGACAACTCGTTCGATCTCTCATGTTGTACGTGATCCACCCGATATGGGATTTGACGAGCACACACGACTGAATTGCGGTATTCTATTGAGTGTTGGAATAATCACGTCTCCCAGATGAACACTCATCACAACAATGGTTCTCTTTGCAAGGCGCCCGACTGTTGTTTCCTCCAAGAATGATTGCTACAAGGAAGGTTCACAAAATCTGTCACTTCCTGTGTTTATTTGTTTGTTGCTAGTCTTGTTGTATCTTCTACTCCATCTGTCAGTTAGGCATCTTGGTGACGACGTGTTTCGTAGATAAACGCACGTTTTCCGCGCAAGAACCTACCAAGCTGGTGTTCCCTTATCAACCAAAGCAATAATTTCCCAAGTGAAAAAATACCTTGGGATCGGCTTCGTATGAATTAAGAAGCAGTACCGCAGAATAAAAGGTAGCAATAAAAAGCATAAGAGAACCACAAATGGTATTAAAAATGAAGGAAATTAGCAGCGAAATTAATCAGAGTGACTGCCAGAAGGTCACTGTAAGTCAAACGTTGAAAAAAAGAGTTTTAAGGAAATCAGAATCTCTCGCCTTGAGGTGAATAACAGTATGATTCTCTGTCCTGAATAATGACATGCCTGATCTAGTTGATCGCTTCTTCGTCAAATTCGAATGCGACCGAAAAAAGGTCATCTTATTCAGATTGAAAGCATGTGTAACACGACGAAAAATCCATGGATAAATGAAAGGTGCCAGGCGACGTAGTAACTTTTTTCAACTCAGAAATTCTCGTGACGTAATTACAAAATATAATAATCAAGGTCGCCTGGTGAACAACAAGTGCAACATATAGAAAAAGCCACTACAACCTAGCTCGTTGCTGTTTCAGGAATTTCCGTGCATTATGATTAACTACAATCGTTTCCCGTGAGAAGAATGTACACCTGGGTAAAAATGCTATTCATAACATGAGTGAGGTCAAAAGATGTCAGCGTTGAGTGTTTGACCTCTTTATGACCATTGAGCCTGGACCAGCGCGAAGTTGCGAGCAACCTGCAATTCACTACTGTTCACCTAATCCTTGTACCCTTCGTGAGAAATGTTGAATCGGAAACTGCCATTTTCATTGTGCCCGTTAGAAACACTAACAACTTCTATGGATTTTTTTATAAACGGAAACTGTTCATTTAAACGCATTGTGTCGCAGCAGTGATGTAAGCGAAAGATTAACGGAACGGCGTAGGTTTTTATTTAGAGATTACCATATGTAGAACACTTGTGGGGCATTGAATAGAATAGTAAAAGGGTACAAATTGTTACGATTTTATTTCGCACACTCTCATCAGTAGTTAACTTGTGAATAGCGCGTGAACACAACACAGTAGGAGTGAAGTTGTTGAAAGATGCATTAGCCTATCCGGATGTAAGTAGCACACAGCGAGGAACAGACACTGCTTCATCTATTGCAAGGCACTTGTCGACAAAAGGTCACCGCGATGGTAGTGGATCTTTGGTTGTGGTCCTGTTGAGTGTTCACTATTCATAGGTTCTCAAATTTGGTTTAAATGCCGGCTGTGTATCGAACCGCACAATAAATGTACTACACGACACACTGTTTTACAGACGGTTTATCATTATCACGATGTTACTCAACCTCTGTAGATGTCAAAACTGGTATAGTTGCTAGAGATGTTTAATTCTTGAACAATTTTCACTGAGTATCATGAATATCTGAATGCTCAGTATTCCAATCATTCATTAGGTGCTTATCCGCTTCACGATTATGTTCAGCAAAAACATTATGACTCAGTAGAAATGATCGCCCTCTCAGAGTTTTGTGTGGTAGCCTTACGTTGTAGATTTCGTGGGGGCGACAATAAAAACAATGAGTCAAAACATTAGCTTGCTGTTTCATAATTTGAACAGCAAACTGATTTCGGTGGTTCGTTACCGAAAGTTGTGTTTGAGCTTTCTGACCAAAAAATTACAAAATGCTTGAGTTGTAAAGTTGAAACAAGGTGAATTATTATGTTGGGAATAACTGCGAGTAGAAACCAGTAGTGATCAGTGTACAATATTGGACCACACGCTCTTAAACCTCGTTAAAGGTAGACTACGGAAACCGATTTGATGGCTTAGTTTGAGCTTCGGGAGTAAAATGTGAACAGTTTCGGTTAACGTTTTTCAGATCTGCACCGATTTCCGGCTACCAACTTGCCATTTGAGACAACATTTTCCGTTTCTGAATTTTGAGATTTCCAAAATATAGACAAGCCAAAAATGTTAAACAGACTGTAACTACAGTTTCAAATATCTCGCTCAGACAGTCAGCAAGAGTCGTGAGTACATCACGACGGATGAATAGTTGAAGAACGCTGCCCTTCTTTGCAGAACACGATCTTTTAATTAACGGAGTGGTCATCGTGGGGAAATAATTTATTGTGTCACTGTTACCGGTAGCATACCGAACTGGAAATGAGTGAACCCGTAAATAACTTCAATTAGCTGTTTCAATAACCAACTTAAACCTGAAGAAATAATCGACGTACTCATGTTTTGAATGATGATGCACAGTTTTCGAAGAATGCGTGGTAAACACCCTGTTCCATCTTTGGACCACAACAGCTGGTGACTTTCTTGAGAATATTTTTCAGGTAATGGATAAAGTTTGAGGCCTGATGCTGGGGGAAGATGACGAAATGTACGTGAAACACATGATTGTGGTGACCAGTCAAAGCTCAAAAATCAGTCCACCATCCTTTCTCAGTCAGAGCACACCTAAGGTCTGCTAGGCCGAAATGAGGGGAATGTAAATAAAGTAGGTAAATTGAATTTTTGTTTGGTAGTTCACACAAACGGACCCTCTAACCCGATACATGGCATTTCTTCATCGGAAATATAAACTTGAAATAAACCAGGAGTGATATTGCAACGAACCCATTATGGAGCTAAAGTTTTCAAGAGCAGATGCATTGGTTAATGACAAAAGCGTATCGGAAGCAAGCAGTAAACCAGGCTGAGCAACACTGTAACTAATACGTGCTCAGTGTACTCCGATGGCATGATTGCTTCATTACATAAACAAACAAGCTCAAGTCCTACACATATTCTGCCATCAGGAGTAGATTTTGAGTAGCCATTAAAACAGTACCGTCCTTCCCGACGGAAAGACCCTTATGATTAAGAGCAGTGGGATTCATAACATCTCGGAAGATGTAACTGGAGATAAATTCCAACGACAAACCAGGATACCATAATTGAAGAAATGAATGTTGCATTATTGGTAGTCAGACTATTATATGCGGAAGTGGGAGGAGTTTTTTCAAACACGTGCCATTCATTCTTGATGAATGTCTTCCCTTAAATTTGTTCAGATGGTCTTCTCCTTCTTCAGTGAGACAATGAACTTAAGTTAATCATTTATTCAATGTAGTCGAATAATTCTCTCGCCCTTAATGTTCATTCGGCAACATTTAGATGCATTATACATTTTTGTTTGTATAGCAAAACATCCCTAGCCATAAAGCTGTTCAAAATCATCTTTGGTATTCTTCCAAGACCTGAAGACCTGTCTCTGTGTATGAAGATTGTAGACCCCATAACCTACACTAAAGTCTGCTTCAACTAAATACGATCAGAGGTCTCTGAGGAAGAAAACTATCGGATTTCGTTATACAGCCTTGTCTGACTTGATCCGTAAGATAAGTGAACTGTTCCAAAATTTCGTAGATTTTTAACTAAGAAGACACCAAACACCGTCGTCTACTAAACAGTGAAAAGTGAAATAATTAAGAAATGGTAACTAGTTATGAAAAGATAGTGACCAGTTAGTCCTATGATGGAAACGTCCGCGAGCTTGATGGCTACCTCTGTAGAGTAATGACATGTTACAACGTCAAAAATTTAAGAGGAATTACCAATTTCTGTAGCTCTGAGGAATGAATTTTGTCGTCAGTTGTTGATAAAACTAAGCGTTAGACATGTCGAACGAAGTCAGAAGAAAGAACGAACTACGCCAAAAAATCAAATTTAGTTGATGACATGAGAATTAGTAATTACGGGAAGACATGATTTAGAATTTTTGAATAAAACTAATTTCTTATAAAGTCAATATTTCACACTTCGAAAACGGCAAGTAAATCGATAAAAATTAGCACTGTGAATTTTAAAAACATTCCGTTAGAATCTGTGATTGAAGTTTTGTCTTCAGTTTTATTCCGATTGTATGTGGCTATATTCCGTTGATTCTCACGTTCCAATTTCCATAAGCGTAACTTTTTGAGTGGGCCAAACCGTTAGTGTTTTTAGGCTCAAGAAACCTTCTGTCTGTACTGTTTCCATATCACCAACACCGATGTATCTGCGATCTGAAGTGTAGAAGCAGACGAAAATAATGGTTTTTGTTCGTGTAAGTGTCAATGATAAGACGATCCTTTCAATGGAATCGTAAGCGTTTGCGAAACATTATGACGCGCTACTTGCGTCTGCATCCTACTGACAGTTCCACACATTACTGGAGCGGGACAAGCAACATATGTAATCGTTGCTTGTCTCCCGGCAGTTACTCGTGAAATTTCATCCGCTCAACTTCTTTAAAATTCGTAGACCGTACCTAGTCTGAAATAATATTTCCAACGAGCCATACTTCAAATGTGTTACGAAATCACTATTGTACAACCACCTGTTCCAATAACAGCCTTTCTCTTGTTCTTTGGCTTTCTTTCTCAGGAAACATTGAATTTAGAGACAATTCAAATGGATTTCCGTCAACACAGGTCTGATTTACGTAGATAATCTTTAGTTGCAACATTTCATCTTTCAGGTTCATTAACGTGACATCAGTTCTAGTGATCCGGTCGGTGCGAACGATACAGTATCACGACCGTTTATATCTGTAATCCCAAATGCAGTTAGAATGTAAGTCAGCCGGATTAGAGAAGTCATACTGTTGTGAAATAAAACACGATATAGTCAGTTTTATACATAAACATAAACAGAAGGCATAAACAAGATAAACTTACAGTTATTACTGGCTATTGCTTGAAAAGACAATGGTTCAAGTCAAGTGCAACACTGATAAACACAATCAATCACTATACTGACTGTCGTGGTTGCATAGCCTTTTAGATATCCATCAGAACAATGTGGACAAGGTTTGAATTGAATACGTTTTGCAGAACACTGAAGAAGGTGAAGCACACGAATCAGACTTGGGTTTTAAAGCGAGTAAGCAATGCAGGAACTGACTATTGAAGGCAGCTGGTTTGGGCAATCGAATCCTGAAATCTTTGTATACTGGTGTCCGTTAAGTAAAGCCGTGAACTTTAACAATATAATTCAACAAACATCCAACTTCAAACAATTGTAAGGCCGACTGAGCGTGGCAGTCGAGCACACCAAGAATGGAGGGAACTGGTTTGAACCCGTGGCACCCAAGTGAATATGAATGACAAAACCAGGACAGCCGATCGAGGTAGTTAATGCTATAGTTTTCTCAGACAAATTAAAAAATTCTAGCTAGCAAACGGTGTCCTAAAAATAAGACGCACTACTTAACTACTACTCAGTTCCATTATTCTTAATCATAATTGTGTGAAAATTTCTTCCTGTATTTTTACAATATGTCCTAGTCCATGCACCTTTTGTGACTTTTGTAAATTGTTCGCGAAAAGTGAATCTCATGAACGAAAATGCTATGCTCTGATCAAGACAGGTAACACACTATCAGCCTGCTGTTATTCATCATCTCGTTGCTAATGTTTTGGTATTTCTTCACTCATTATTCTTGATACAACCCAAATCAGTACAGTGTACATATCTTGTGACAGACTATTTCATACTCTTTATTGAGCTAGTGTCATCTCTGATGATGCTTTGAGTGTTTTACTTTCGTTAATATTATCTTTCCATGGCCATAACTTTATTAGGATTTAATGGATGTTGTGTTCAAGCAATTTCACATGGTCTACAGCACTTACAGAATCCATGAATCAGCTCAACTGCTTGTACATTTGCGTTGTTCTGAAAGCCAGTCTCACCCACTTCACGCTTTACTGGCAGAATGTGTCTTTTAAAAATTTGACGTTATTACAAATCAGTAGCGTAACCCAGAATGGTCCATTCGTTTTTATCGTACCGTTAGACTGCCCTCTAGGAGTGCACTAAGTTGCGGTTGTTTTGGACGAAGTCAGCTTTGAATTATTGCACACTCTGACTCTCAAATGATGATGTCTAAGGTGTTATGCAACACTTCTAATTGGGCCATACAACTGATATAGTAAAGCTGACAGTGAGATCGAGCTAGTTACGTAAGCTAGTCGTATGAATCAAGCTATAAATCCAGACCTACTCTAGGCCTTTCTCAAAGAAGAGGATAATATCAAACCTTTTGAAAATTCACAAACTCATCGTACAGGACAAACAAGGTGCTCCATACAGGCGGATATTTTCATGTATCTCTTCAGAAGTTTTCTTCATATCTGTTATTTATTGAATAAGCAGTTTCTTTAGGAAAGATTCTATTATGGATTTCTACATTTCACTCACTTTGGATTTCATCCCATAAGATAAAAAGTAAAAACCATCACTGCGAGTACAACTCGAAACTCAAACGTTAGAAGCCTCAGATGTTCAGTATAAAGATGTAAATTTGTTCTCATTAGGAATTAGTTTCTACAATAAGACAACCTATATAAGGGTATTTGAATACTTGGAATTGTATTCTATTCAACTCAATAAATCTGCACACTATTTGACGATTTAAAATTTGGTTTGAATGTAGTTTCTTCTAACATATAGCTTGTTCTTGAACGTACAGACACGTGAAAGTAACGCATTCTCTAGTATTTAACATTATGCACATATGGTTATTACTAAATTTTCACCGTGTGCCCAACCTATAAAACCGATACACCCGACTGATGAGAATGAAGAAAATGTTTACGTTTTGCAGTGCATGTCTTGTCACCACGATGAACTGAATAAACGAAACTCAGTTGTTCAAGTTACTTATTCTGTTGGACAGTTAAAATACACATTTGTTCCAAGTTTCATTTGGTATCACTCGTTTTCAGAAGAAGGTAGATGTTTTGGTGGACTGACTTGTGTTTGGTTTAAGAATTCGCAAGCAAATTCTCTAGAAACGTGTAAAACAATAATTTTGTTTTCAGTGTCTTCTTAGACTGAATACCTCAGAGCCGGTAAAGTCCCGTTCGAGTGAATCGTTTCGCTTCAGCTTTCAATGGCGTGCTTTTAAGAACGATCTTAGTCAGACAGCGGAACACCGACGCCCATTCAAAATCACGCTTGAGTGTTAGTGGCACCTCAGTTCATGGTAAAATGTTGTCAGAACCCTCGACAACATGTTATACCACCAGATTTCACTCTGCTCTTATGGTTTTCTAATGTCTGAGAAGGCCTCAGTTCGGCTGGCTGCAACGTAATTGTTTTTGTGACAACCACGCCACTATATTCATGCAGACTTCTGCTATTATAATGGTCTAGTTTTACAGTCCTAATTTGTGACACACTGCCTACTGTGTCTGTTGACAGACACGTCGTAATCGCACGTGTTTTGGTAACGAGAGCAAGACGGCTAAAGTTACTTTATTTGGTAGCTAAAATTAAATGATTGTCGCAGGAATGAAACAGTCGGTGACATGTGCCTTCAATTACGTCCTTTCAAGTGAAGTCTCCAAAATTTATGCACAATAGGAGTGGTGATCATTAAACACTCTTCCTGCGTTAGAATAAACTTAGAGCTACACTCAAAAAATAGACAACCAAAATAGACAACGTGCCCGTCTGTATTCTGATCCGGTTTGAATTTCCGGTCTAAACTCAATGTTTGATTCAAACACCGCCACAACTCACCTGAAATATGTACAGACTGCACATGTACGAATATGTGACCCATAAAGGTTTACACTGCATCATATCACCCAAATATCTAATTGCAACGGTCAATTTTGTTTACATTAGCAACAAGGTTCAAGTGGCTCCGGTTTATACAGACTTTGTGACGCTCCAGCTTTTCGAACCGGTGTGTTTCAGTGTGGTTCATAGGTCTCGCTAACTGGTCACAAGGTGTACTGAGTGGTCAAAACAAAGGAATACAATAGTGTATCGTGTGTCCGAGTCTGACACACAAAAATTTCGAAAATTAACGTTGTTTTAAAATATATACTAATGTCGGCTATTGCAAATCAAAGGTCAGTTTCGTTTCGTTACATTCTGTTGCTAAATGTGTTCCTTTTTGTTATTGAATGCTTTCAGGCACTTGAAACGGCTGAACAGGAGACTACGTATAAAAAATTGTAACCCTTTGCCCTGCAAACAAGCCACTAGCGCCTTCGATGGAAAACCGAAGTTATTTGGAAGTGGTACTGAACGTTGCAACTTACCGCCAATTCCCTGTTCTCTGCTGTCGATATGAGAGTGCATAACGATATTCAACACAGATATACTGACCTTTTGAATCCTTCTGTTCGGAGGCACGCCAGGCAAACTATTACGGATAGAAACTCCGGATTTTGAACCGCAAATCCACCTCTGGGAGAGCCCAAAGCGTATCATCGTCATTCTCTTAGGCCGAATGAATGGTTTTTAGTTAAACGCGGTCGAAGTCACTAAGCCTTTACACAAAGATATGCTAAGTCAAGCCTTAGTATAATAATCCACTTTGGTTCATACTGAACATAAAGAATTTTATGATTGGAAATGATGGCCCACGAATGCTCTTATTGCTATGTAAGATACTAAGATTGTTACATATAAACCTTCCTTCAGTTTATCCAGTAAAAGAGGGTTCAGCCGACCTTCTCACATTTCGTCGAAAAGACTCAACTATCCTGGTGTTACGAACAAAAAATAATCACCGAGTATCCTTAACAACAGCATGGCCAAGAATTCAAAGCTTGCTGATTTGTTTTAGTCTTTAAGAGTATAGTAAATTAAACAATAGAAATTCTATTATCTGAGACATACATTTTGAATCAATACGTAACATTTCAGATTTGAGAGCAAATGTTTCAATAATATAATCATACTATTTTGATGAGTGATGATACTCTTTAAACCGGCCAGTGAAATAAAAGGAAGTTGAAAACCATCGAATTAAAATTAAACATCACGGTCGATTTCGACCAAGCAATTTCGCAGGTGTTTTTCATAGGCGGTATTCAGAAAACCTTGACATACTAAATCATATCGACCGGGTACATGATACAACAGACAGTAACTATGCAACATACGTTAATATTACGCTTGTAAATATTCAAGCACAATGTATTTAGCTTCGAGTGAAATAAACGAATTTTCGAGTGAAACTGCTGTAGTTAGACGTGAAACCATCAAAGACAGCGACATGAGAGAACTAGTTACATGATTGTTTTGAACAACACGTATGGCCACCAATGACGGCTGATAATATCTCAATCCACTAACCAGCAACCTGATCAGCATGGGCGGCATGAACTGATTCCCAGTGTATTTTCTCAATTGATGAGAATGAAAATCACCAGTATATATTCAGCGCAGAACTTGGGTAACCCTTTTTATGCACAACATAAAAATTTCTTGTCTAACACGTGCATCGTCTATCTCGAGGTGAACGTAGTCACTGTTGAAATTCAAACATACCGACAGTTGCACAACTTTGAAGCAAATTTCGTAGACACAGACACATGCATCCATTGGCTGATTTGTTTAATCTATCTCCCCGCAAGTGCACACAAAAATATACATAAACTATTTTTGAACGATTGACTATTGCACTTATGTTATGCCAGGTAGTTTGTAAGTCTAGTTACTTGGCGGAAAACATAAGTAGGCTGGCCTAATCGGACTGTGGCTACCAACTCAACCATATTCAATAGGGATGGTGATGGAATTGGAAATCAATACTTTTTCGTGTGCCGGATTTCTAACTCGCCTATCACTAGACCGATTAATACAAATCTGAGGGAGAAAACAAGTTCAGGTACAAAATCAACAAAGATATTATTGTTTGACGGAAAGTGCTAAACTTCAGAACCGCACACTTTGAAAAATAATGTTTGAAAAGAAAACGTGCAGTGTTCTAGCTTTCCTTTTCAATGAATCTCCAATAGGAGGCAGAAACATAATATTCGTAGAAATTCTAAGTGAAATTTTACATAGGTTCTTAGAAGTCACCCAACATATCTGGAAACTAAGATATGTAAATGTTAGCCTCATTAGGTCATTCTTTAATATAGATTGTTTGCACTTCTAAAACGGCCTTGGCAACTTTTACTTGGACGGCCTCAAGGAGCATCTCATTCCCCCTGAAGTGACCACCACTTTTAAAATAAGGCCATATAAAACTACTATAAAGAAATCTAACGCATTTGTACAGAAACTTACCGCAAACAACATTATGGAGTGCTACGTTCCCGCTGACGTTCCTGGCATTAACTCCGATGTTCGGTGAGCGGGAAGACGTTCTGCAAACGAATGTTCCTAGGTTCTTCTTTGTAGATGTAGATTTAACTGCAGTACCACTACTGTTGCTGGCGGTGTTGAGGGGTATGACAAATGTACATCACCCTACAATGCTCACCAATGAAATCACGAAGGTTAGTGCGAAACCACGTAAATAAGGTGGCCTAAGTGTACCGATTCATTCTCTAGTGTTAAACTTAATGACTCAATCTTAGTCAATAAGTCGCACCACTCTTGATCAATATACTCCGCACTTTAACCGTATGACCAGTACATGCATCCTACGATTCGTAACCAAGGCTAAATGGAGCGACATTTATATGATCTGGTAATCCCGGTCCAGGCTGCACACATTATCCATTCAGCGAATGACCGTCAACATATGGTGATTCAGTCGTGCTCATTGTGAGATCAGTGGTGCAGTGGTTAACACGGTTGCTTCATGAAAGCGTGGTTTGCATTCTAGTCTCTGTCGTGACAAGAATATACAATAGTTACGGGCCCTAACAAGGGAAAAACTCGAGCCTAGTACTTCTTTTTGAAAGAGGATGGCTGAAAAGTCCATAGGAACGTAACAGCTGCGATCGATTGCGAGTGACGTTCAGTTTATGTAAGATCAAATTTCCCACTACTGACCAGTAATACTATGGTAATCAGTGTCATAATACACATGCTTGCATTCATTGAGTGATTCTGTGGATAGATCGACAGCTACTTCACTTAAAGTCTCAAGCCACCTACCGCGTGGCTCTCGAGAGCCCTTGTCTAGAAGACCAGCTGAGCATAAAACGATTATAATCGTGATGAAGGACTTTGTTCCTCCAACGCAAGCTGTCATCTCTCTACTTCGCGCTTTATGCCTGTCGACTATGGGATCGGCGGTAAGTTCTTAGTAAGACAGAAATCTAGATAGCATCTTTACGCGTGGTCCAGCTATATAAGTCAGCGCACGCTTACATACTGAACAAAAATTCGCTTGGTGTTAAACACCGGGTGCTTGCTGCCTGACCCCTGTGTTACATACCTGTTGGTGCCACTGGATGTTGGCGATCGAACGCAAATATCGATGGTCAGAGACTTGAAAATAATTTATGTCGTCTACTCAGACCGACTAGGTTTCGCAGTGGTAATGTAGAACATCTTGCACAGCTACCTTGGATATGCGACCCTTAAGCATCACACGCATGCTCCTGTCTCCAGGGGTGTCCGAAATCAGCAATTCATTTCGTATACCTCCGACGTTGTTGACACAAATTTCCGACATAGTCAGGCTCAATCAGTCTTTCATTGTTTACGAGGTCCACGTTGGCATACTAAAATTATACCACAAAAACTCCATTATTTCATCTTTTAGTCAAAACTCAGAGAAGACTTATCGCGAGATGTTAACATTACAAAAGGTTGAGGATTAATGACAGTAAATCGAAATGTTAACATCTCGCGATATGTCTTCTTTCTGTTTTGACTACGTGGATTAGGGGAACTCAGTGTTTTAAATATTTCATCTTTGGCAAAAATAAGCAAAACTGGTGAAAATGGACAGTTTCGACGTATGATAACCTTGGTACTGAGATTGTCAGATCGTTCAAGGTAAACCCTAGCGCAGGATGAAGTGTGAAATAGAAGCACTGACAATATGTTCATATATTTGTTCGGTAACTCCTGAATTTAAGTGAATCTGAAATTCCAGATTGATCGACTTAATCGAATACGCATCCCCGGTCAAGAAAACATCGACTGTTGATCGGCAGTATTTAGGACGCTGGTCCAGAATTCGGTAAAAATAAAAAATTAATCCATACATCCACTTTTAAGCCAAAAACTGGGGTTTTTCTGTTCTTATGTCTGCATCTGGATCTGAAGTGTGTGGATGAAGTATATTAGGCCATGGAACCATTATCTTTAAGTTGAAACAATTGGTTCCCTTGGTCCACTCGGAAACACAAACCAGGAGTGAGAGATTGTGGAATGAGATAATGTTTACGCCCATATCAAACACAAGTATACAATCTGCGATGTACAACAAAGCTACCGTATTATGTTAAATCAGTGTAGAGAACAGCACCTACAGTAATAAATGAGATGACTTGGGTAATCCCAATTTAAGACAACTTCAACGTTAACTTGAGTTGTCTTCGAATGTGACAGCCGAGTTTCAGACGCGTGGTCAGCAGAGCTTTAACCGGTTTCAAACTGTATTAGATTTGAGGACGCGCATCAGAATTGTGAAGCGGTCAGATCGATGTTTACCGCGTCTGTATTAGAGCAAGTGGCGGGCGGTCGACGCGGTAGACAATCGGTGTTAGCACTCAGTTTCTGTTCGCCGTCGTGAAATCTGTTCAGCCAACCGAATCCAGAAACGTTCTACTCTTAAAACAATTTAGTTTCCTTCAGTTTCTTCTAAGCAGTAGGCTCAGTAGCCACATTCGAAGTCATCGGTACAACGTGAAATGTCAGCAATTAGCCTAGCCGTCTGCAGATTTTGAGGTGGCATGTGCGTTCACTAGTGAGGAGGATAGTTTGATATGAATCTGAAGTAATTTCACTGGATAAATATTCTCCTGTAGAATTTCTGTCCAGTATTTTACCTTCTCCTGGAAAACCAGATAAACAAATATGTTTAGCTAACAGTTGCTCTCAGTGACCACCAGTGAAGTGGTGGATAATAGTTTCGACCTAGTTTGGACACATCAACATGAAACACACCAGGGAATCGAACCCACGACCTGTGAATAGGCGGCAGATTGTAATCAAAGCTCTTATTCACTGGACTATAGGGTCACCATAACCGGGGTTGCGGCTAGGTACGTGGGTTAGATTCCTTAACTGTTGCGCTTTCTTTTGCTCACTGTCTGAAATATGTCTGCGGTTTTGTGCCTGGAATAAAATCTCCCGCCTATTCACTGATCGCAGGTTTGATTATCTGGGCTGCGTAGTGTTGATGAGACCCACTAAATCAAAACAGTTGTCTAACGCCTTGCTGCTGATCAGTGAGATTAACGGTTTACAAGAGAGCATTTCTAAAGCCATCCTGGGGCTATGTTCGGTGCTTACTGGTTTGTAGGCAAACCACAAAATGGCTGATCGGTTTCAGCCTAGGAGCGAAAGTAAGCGCATAAGTGACAGAAACTGAATACGCCTAGTTTGGTCAAAGACATGCCACCTCATCACACACCTCATAAGCGAAAGTGGTCAATCGTTCGGACGCGGTAATGCGGTCGTCACTAATGTGAGGTTAACCGCACGGTGGCCAATGCGTTTGCCGGAATTCTGGCATCAGTCGTGTCAAGAATCTTTACTACCGGTGACCTCTAACAAGACGCTGGCTAGAGCGTCCTTCTGAATGCGTAGGCACTGATTAAACGTATGTGATGTCCAGATTGAGACTAACAATATCTTCGACTATCCCCCGATTACATCAACACTAATGTACTGCCAGACTGAACTGTCTAATTTGTCACTTGAAACTCTGAATGAAAAACTGTTTGAAGCTGGACCACAGACTTCCTCATTTTTTCCTTGTGAATGTGTCCACTCACAACATCACAATATGCACTATTAGGAACATGCCTTCCGTCATAGCACTTGACTTGCACAACAACCATACAGGTTCATGGACCTCCAGATTTGTGGATCCCGTTGAAAACGAAAGAACGGTTTGGAAAATGTAAGAGTACAAAGAATTTAACATATTCAGTTTGTAATTAGATGTTAATTTTTGAAATGGAATGGAAAAAACAACTCCACGTTGTAAGTGCTTGCAAAAATGATCAGAAACTACTCGTCGAAACTGAACATTCGATTCAATTACACTCCTTGGGATGGGCATGTATAGAAATCCAGTTGTGCGTACCAGCACTGTCTCATTTATCTTTGGATTGTTGTGAGGCCAAACCTGCCAGAAAGATTAGTTCGTTTTGTGTATTTTCATTTGCGCATCATCGTTTACACAAATTGCACGATTCATGGAAATGTCACCAGTGTTAGTAGATGAAATGAACCAGCTGCAGTCAATCACAAGCTTTGAGAAATGGGAACAGAAGTGCGATGCTGACATGTTGGATATCGAGATCGCAAGCAATTCGCTTTCCACGGATTGTTAATGAAGTCAGTGGATCAATCTACCCGCCTAGCCTGAAAATGCTCCTTTGCGATGTGTTGACAAAGCAGAAGACATGTTATTGCAGTTTCCACTCTGCTTGCTTGCCTTTGCATCAACTACTTTCATTGACACGTAAATACATCAGTCTAGTTAAAAAGTGAGGATAACTGAGAGCTCTTCATGATTCCTGATCCACCGTCATAAATAGAATGTTAGTGATCCACTGTCCTGCATCTGGTTCGATTTTTATTGCTTCCATTTGTTGTGAATAATTATACATAAACTTCTCCCCATACACTAATGAATATTCGTTAACGATCAAAACTTATGGGCGAGTTGTGATCTACTTAATCTTTACGAGACATTTGTAGTGATTGATCGCACACTTCAAGACAGGTGTCACCATCCTTAGTTAGCCTGAATCACGAGTCAGAATGCAGTTCCCATTGAAGGTTCTGTTACCCGCAACTTGTTTACTCACAATGTAGTTGATCTTATATATCTCTCAGTGTTTCAGGCGGTACCGATGAACACGCAAGATCGTCGTTTAGCGTTGATCGATGGCCTGTAACTCATGTTGCATGATCTTGGCCGTCACCATCAGTTCGGTTTTCCGGTCTCCAGCTAATATTCCATTTGCTCGCGCAGTTTGACATTTAGGCTAAGAACGTTTTATCAGCAAATCAAATGATTTCAGTGTTTCGACACATAGGTCTGCACGCTGTTGAGGATTGAACATTCAGACAGTTATATACTAGGTCACACATTTTTTACGTTAGAGAAGATTCGGATGTTCACCTCAGTGTAGTTCATCAACCCGAATTTAGTCCATATCTATAACAGTTATGTCATATCGGACTGACTCCGAAATATGAGTTGAGCACTGAATCCCACAATGCACTTACTAAACTGCCATTGTTACACATTCGTTATCCAATAGATCGTCCACAAGAATCGTTCGCTGAGGTATTATGTTTACATGTTTGTATTTCAACGATATCTGTTGCATATTTCCTCGAATAATTTCTGATTTGTGTTCCAACCTGTTAACTGAAACGCTGTCACTGAATTTGAATTGGCACAATCTTGTCTGAAAGATTATCGAATCTATAGTGATCAATGGTGTGACGTTCGATCGGTTAAGTCAAATTTAATCGAGACATCTGAAAAAACTAGACGCTAGATAATGAACAGCTTATATTATACGTCAAAACCTGTGTTTATGAAACACAATTAGTAGATTTTTATATTAATTCCCTCTCACAAATTTCCAGTTTCAACCGTGTTCAAATGTCTTTTGTCCTGGTTCGTCATTTTGAGAAACAGCAACTCCATGCGTTCTATAATCATCTCTACAAACTAGCCCATACCGTGGTTTACCAAAAACATACATCCAACGAACTGAAAGCTATAGACAAGTCACTGTTGCTAGTGATGTTTTTATTTCAAAACACAGTGAATCTGCTGCGAAACTATTCGGTTCTTCCAGCCAACTAGTGGCGAGTACAATACTAACTTCATGTACACAGGCAAAAACATTTGCTGGTTGGACTTGAGTCATGATCTGAATGAAGGAACCTATGAAAGAACCTGTCTCACGGGATGTCATGTTTCACACATTTTCCGTCTCCTGACTTGTCAAGTTTCGGCAGAACCTCCGTGATTGTGTTGGCATGAAACAGAAGTAGCTGAGTCCACTGCTAGTTGCATAGTTTCGTCTGTTTCAGTTGAAAGATTTCGGCATACGGCATATCACCCAATTAATTTTGCGTTGCATGATATCTGGTTATCTTAAACGCACATCGCATCTGTGCAATTCTTCAATAATGCTATTCCAACCACTAAACTAGTTCGAATAGTCGACTAAGATTCAAGCTACTGAGCGTCCGTTAAAATGGCAAACACCATACTGCAGATGTGGCAACTCTGTCAATCGCAGACGACGTTCTGTTGCTTGCATTTGAACAGGTTGTAGTGATACATATGCATCCACCATGTACGTTAGCTGGTCACATGATCGGGCGGGTGAAAACCTGGCAGTTGACGTAGGCAGGCCGGGCGCTATAGCGCGCCGTCAATCGATTGGGGAAAACAAAACTCCCACTTACGTGTCATTACTACAAAACTTGCGTGGAATAACTTAAACTTTCGCCCACATGCATTAATGTTGTGTTGGTTATGACGCAAAAGCGGATGGAACATCCTCTTCTTGTTCATCTTTTGACTGGGGGATACAGTAGGCTGATACTGCGTGACTTATGTACAGACAAGTTTCGTTGCATCTTTACGAGTGTTTAGAACAGACCATTTATACATCAGTATCAGAACGCTAACGAGACACAGGAATAGACGGAATATCTGAGTACACATTCGTTGCCTACCTTGTGAGCGACAACCCTACAAACAGTTTATTTTAAATACACAACACGGATTCGATTTTTTGGATGGTCATAGCTTCAGCAAAATGTAGTGTTCGGCTGACGTTCTGTACGTAACACAAAATGCCGTTACAGGATTGCAGTGGCGTTGCGTCATTAGAATATAATGTCCAATGGATGAGGCAAACCCGTTGTTTCTTTGTCTCCCTGTGACGTCATGTGATTGCAGGAAATCTTTTACAACCCACTTTAAGATATGCTTCATAACCCGGGTTCCCAACTGGCGCCCTGTACTGTCTCTTTAAGATGTTCCGCATCTACTTTGGCAGACTCGAGTACCGATTGTTTCACACACAGCGTTGGAATCCGTAATGTTTTGAACAGGATTATTGGGAAGACCGGGTTGTATGACTTCGCGGTAGAACCAACTAAACGACGGCGAATTAGTTGGTATATATAATCACAATCGGAGGGAAGGAGAAGACATAAGAGCAATACCATTGCGACCACACAAAATCATTTCGCGTTACGTACAGAACGTCAGCCGAACACTACATTTTGCTGAAGCTATGACCATCCAAAAAATCGAATCCGTGTTGTGTATTTAAAATAAACTGTTTGTAGGATTGTCGCTTACAAGGTAGACAACGAATGTGAACTCAGACATTCCGTCTATTCTGTTGTCTCGTCAGCGTTTTGATACTGATTTATAAATGATGTGTTCTAAACACCCGTAAAGATGCAACGAAACTTGTGTGGACAAAAATAGTGTAATCAGGCTGAGATAATTATTGGTAAAACTGTGTAATAAATAGAGAAGTATGACATGAAATATACCAGCATATTGCAATATTTGAAGTTTCGTAAGTGTTAACAAAAATCGGTCACTAGTCTTTCCAAATTGCCCTTAGTTTTGTATTCTTCGCAATGATTTTGTTTGGGGAAAGGATATTTACAGTGTTAGTTAAACTTTCCTGTGCTTAATGGGCCTACTCAGAAATTGATATTTCACAAGAGGACCGGCCATTTTTGTTTGTCTAATGAACAGCGGTAGAACCTTATTGCTCGTAATCTGCTATCATGTTTTGGAAAATTTTTAGTAAACATTCACATTGATGTACTTTTTGTTGACCTTGCGCTAATTTTCACCTACGTAAACTCTCGCGATCACGTGATTTCTAATTCAAATGGCACTCGATGAACAACATTAGACATTTCTAAACCACGATTTAATCAAAACACCACTGTGGGCAGAACCAATAGGGAATTGATTGATTTATGCCTTAAATGTTAAGTAGAATACAACAAAGAAGTTGGGAATATCGAAGACTTTTCGATAAGGAGAAATAGAGATACCCAGATGTTTCAATACTGTTATTAATAAAATTGTAATGACAAGATACATTAGTTTGATAGTCACAATGTATGTAGTGTAGGTATGCTGGAGCTGCTCATGTCCGCTGTGCGAAGAACCGTGACCAACTTAAAAAGATTACAGAATTAAAAGGTTATGAAAATAGAATCTAAATAGACAAAAACATTTTAGTTGTAATAGCAATTATAGTTAAGGTAAAGTATACAAAATGTATTACACGTGACTACGATATTAGTCGAACTTATTAAAAGAAATTTAGGTTACTGACCAATCAGTTGGTGCTGGCTTGACTGATCCTTTACGTCACGTTCGTTCATTGGCTAACCCGCTCAGATTGGACATCAGTTCAGTCGATAGGATAACAGGGTAGGCTCAGAGCCTTAACAAACTGCTGTTGAAGGTACAGTCTTCGGTTGGTAGTCTAATTTTGATAACCTTGGGAGTGCAGTATTCTCAACCAGGATGCCTTTTTAGAAATACCCGACACGTGTTAGTTCACTGAGGATGCCTGGTCTGTGTTTGACCGATGTACACTTTACACTAGGTGAGCTAGGACAGCTCTTCGCCTTACCTTGACGACATGAGTGATGTTCCGGAATTTATTTCGAGAGCTGTCTTCATGTTGGTCTGGTGTAAACTTCTGCATAGAAACAAATGAAGGGGTTTGATATTGGACCTGTAGAGTCCGTTTTAACTCACTTTCAGTAATCCAGGAATCTACTTTCCGTATGGAGAGTAAAATAGTGTGAGGAGAGAAATTGACTGGAAACCGGCATCTGTTGTGCAAGTATTTCTAAAACCTACTGTATTGTTTACAAGAAATGTTACAAAAAACACGAATAAATCATTTAATTCACCAGAATACGTCGAAAGTGCTATGTAACGGATAAGTTGCAGCAATATTTCGTTCGTTCTCTTCAGGTACATACACCAGATAATATCGAATGGGCATATGAATGGGTGTGCCCCGGCAAAATAGTGGAGTTCGTCAAGTTGGGAATCACAGCTCACTGTCTAAAAATTTAAATATTTAATCAATAATGAAAAAACTGATATAGGCAAGTTATATGAACATAATAGGAAAGTGTAGAAAACAAGAATTGAACAGTGAACGCATGAGGCGTTGAAATAAACTATCTTACTAATGACTGACCTATATAGAATGGATTGCCAAGGTGGTGCTAAATTTACCGCCATTTGTTTTTGGACGGACAAAGATGGTTTTTTAAGGTGTATGGTTAGTGTCTCAAAAAAGCTAAAACACGTTTATTCATAGTCCAAAAAATCATATAGAAAATCTTTGAGGGAACTGTTGTGTGGTCGGATTTGGGCAGGCGTTCTTATGACATTCCTAAATGTCCCAGTTTTTATATTTACAAACCGTCCCGGAACATACCTTGACATTCGAGTTTGCAGTGTCCTCACTATACGGCCTACGTACTGTAATCCGCGCGTACAAGCAAATTTATATCTTTTGATTTGGCCAGTGTTGACACTGAATCCTTTCTCGGTGTTATAGGCAAGCGCCTTGTTGAGTGCAATACAATAAGCTTAGCTAGAGTATATGTTCAGCTTCTCCTCTTCCTATCAAGAGTGCTACCTCGAGTAATGATAAGTATGTGACTGAGAAAAATGAACGAGATTTTGCTCGAGTATACATCTTACTTAGCAACTCTAGTAATCTGGCCAATGTTTGTGGTATTGTAGAAGTTTATTACAAACGCATAAAAAATATCCCACCGGAACATCCTAAATTATCTGGAGTAAAAAATATTGGATTCAGCTAGGAGACCACAAAGAGTCTAGTAATGATTGAGCTCGTGCCTGAGAATGAAATGATAGTGATACTGCGTAGTGGCGTGATTCAATTTGGGAAACTTTATAAACATCCAGATTAAAACCTTGTTGGCTGTAAACTGCCCATACGACTAGCCTGAAGTTATCTACCTCCCTTAGTAAATACAACGAAATTGTGAAAGTCAAAGTAAATAACCCTCACAATTTATGGTAGATTTCACATTCTCATAAAATTTGTCTGTTTCAAAACGACGTACTTGATCGAAGTTTTGTTTTTATCATAACTCGCCATTCGTACATTGCCGTGCTACGACATGAATTTGGGCTCCGGCTATGCCTTAATGAGGCAACTTTGTTGAACACTGCGTCAATGACGTCATATTACGCACGACAGAATTAGCATATGGGTGCGGTCTGTCACTTCGCTTGTACCTACTACTCAGATAACCCGAACGCTTTCTAGAGAAATCAATAAACGCCCAGTTAGCTCTAACCGATTAATCCACGACCGGGACTGCTGTTCCATTTCAAATCATAGGAATTGTTAAACTTGTTGAGTAACATTTTGATTACTGTTTGTTAAAAGAAAGTTTCTGGTTAATATAAATTTAAAATCATATAAATTTGCAAACTATTCAATAGCCCGTCAGTCCAAACTTATGAATGTACAGCTCAGGAAAAAGACGAGCAACCACACGGGAAAAGCAAGTAAACTGTACATAGGCGACATTCTCGTTAAAACCGGTAACAGTATCAATGCAACCTGAATGTTTGAACCATCGGACTTAGTGCATCAGAACAGCAAATTTACTGTTCAAGAGAAACAGTCGCATTAACTTGACTTCTCTGGTGTTCAGATTCGTCGGAGAAATGGCAGATCGATTTCGTGGTTAGTCTATAGAAAACTAACGCTAACCCGCCAACAAGTCTCTTTCCGCAGTTTTGGTCCAATACCAACCAAGCGAAATGTACACAAATTATCTAACAGCCTATGGAACTCGTACAGAAGACACATTGCTAGGAACAATTGCAATACTTCTTTCGTGCTCAGTTTGAAAATTTTATTGAAAGACCCTAATGGCTAAACGTAGAAACAATAGGGAAAATATCTATATTTATTACCGGTTTTGTGTGATCAGTTAACTGGGCCGTTATTTTCGGAGCAAGATACATGGCTGACTTACGTGAACCGTTGTGTACAACCGCTTTTGATATATACAATGGGAACATGGACCAGGATAGCTCTGCTTCCCACGTGAACTCCATCGTTTTGTGTAAATTTAGGGAACAAGATACTGAAAGCACTATCTTTTGGGCATCCGCATATTCAAAACTCAAGTCCACAATAATGCGTTGGCAGTACAAAATTCCTAAAAACAGAATGAGATCTAACATACTCGTTAATCATAAGACCTGCGTAAACCCAGTCACAACGTCACCGTTTCCGAAGCGCTCATCACGTTAGTCAGGGACACAAGCGGAAATATTATGCAATTTGCCAGGTGATTATCAACTAAGCGCGTCTGTTAAGTCCTTTGCGTTCACGAACAGTTTTTGTTGACACTGAGGCTGTCCTGGTTAGTGGATGATTAACCAAACTCAATACATCCAGATGATTGCAATAAATTACTCCGGACAGCCGGTGCATACCTTATACATACCATATGGCTGTCTCTAGACACAGTCTGCTTATTTTTGTTCTGCGTTTGTCCTTTCTAATCTAGTTCACAGTATATATTGTTATTCCGTTCAACATCAAAGGCTCCTCATCTTATCGTTCCGTCGTCAGAATCCACGAAGATAAATTCGGTAGTTACTAACTCATGTAAACTTCTTGGCCCCAGTTATAAGCTTTCTTCCTCCTTGAAGATTGGTGCGGATATTTTCCAACTTTCTCCCTCCTTGTTGCTAAGTACAGCTTCATTTTTAAGCTTGACGTTCCATTTTGACATTTAACACCTTTGTTTTCTGGCCTTCCACACAAAAATTAAACCTTTATTAAGATGACTTATAGGATTCGAAAGGCTGTACTAAATCACTACCTTCATACATATGCTTTACTGCCGAACATTTATACGAAAAAGAATCCACCTATCAGTGTATTTTAAAGTTTCAATTTGAACATCACCCACAATTGGTCGCAGCTGTCGCATTCCCATAGACTTTTCACTCGGCCCCTTTCGAAAAGAAGCACTGGACTCGAGTTTTGCTCTCATTAGAGCTCTTCAGTAGTTTATATCCTCGTGTAGTCGGTTGATTATACGACCGAATGAAATGCGGTAGTTGCAGACCTGAAAAGATCTTCGTCAAACGCAAAAGTTTACACCAAAAGTAGCCATCTTATCGGTGGTAAAATACTTGAGTTTTTCTGTGCATTTTTTGTCACAACTCTTCCGGTGTCAGATCTCGATGATAACGTCGTCAAATGGTTAGACAGTTAAAGTAACCGCAATGTGTTGTCTGATTCTAAGTGCTAACCTAACGCATACATCGAACAATGCGTGTCATATTATTTTGGTTTTTTATACCATAAAGCCTCCTTCCCCGGTTACGAATTTGAATAGTGAAATCAGAAGACCGGTTTTGCAAGATGGTAGTACCATTTCGAATGTTCTCATCAGTTGCTACACATAAAAGCGGTGGACATCAAGAATATTTAAGCGAATTAGGTTCATATATCAAGCCATTGAATACACTAATCTGTCATTGGTCAAAACCATGACAGACTGAGATTCAAGGTCAACGGTTTTTG
>JTDE01001118.1:164953-175685 GCA_014338405.1 Paragonimus skrjabini miyazakii
TACTGAATGATGACTAATTGAGTCATAGTTGACAGCTAGACAGAACACACGTAGTATGCAATTTGAGGGGTTATGAAAATTACAGCATTGACCCAAGTTTGGGCAGTCCCCGTTTAGTAACAACACTGCATATCAGTAAAATAACATCAAATCCTTTGTCCATATTTCGAAAACATCCGTATAGCATTTCTGCAAGATTCGACATCGTTTCACACTGCCATTCTCATCCGTGTAATTGACGTATGTAGCAATCATGCTGCTTATACTAATGTACACCTGCCAACCAACTGCTAGAATAAATCGAGCCACCATGAAATGTGACCGTGCGGAGTGTGAAGAGAGAAGAGCCAATGAATGAGACACTGAACGTGAATGCTCAGCGTTTAGTCACGAGTATTGAAAAATAGGTTGTGTCAACAAATTATAAACAAACAAGTAGGTTCCATATGAGAGTAAGACAATGTCTGTAAATCGGCTACCTGTTTTGTGGTGTTCGCTGCTCACCCCATCAAATCCTCATATTTCACATCGAATAAAGCTGAATGGATGTCGACTATTGAAACATCATGTAACTGGACGGTCGCGAGTAAATGAAGGGGATCACGTTATACAGAAGAATAACCGGTTGTTTGGACACATGTTTGCCATCCACCATTATACAGAAAAATGAAGGCTACATTCAGCTGGTTCATTAGAATTATCCCCCTGAATAATCACTACAAAATCGATTTCGTGCAAACCAATAATCGAAAATAAGATTGGGCATATCCAAAGAGGGATAAGTCACCACAGACAATTTTGTCTATTCTACTAGGTAAACGGTTAACGAAATATACATAATCGTTTATCGGAGATATTGATAAAACCCATCAGTTAGATGAAAATTGTATTCTGGAATATGATACTGTTCATGTGTGGATTGCGCATACAACTAACAAATGTGCATACGACTGCGCTCTGAAACACAACAGATATGAAGAACTGGTGCATGTGTACATTTCGATCATCAGTATTTAGTAATGCATTTCATCCACCCTTAGATATGTGCAGCGAAATTTGACCAAAATATTCTCCTATTTTCATTCCCCATCAACTAATACAGGTTGCAAGAACTCAAGCGTCTGCTCAAAAGAGAACGACAAGAACTGGCTCAAGTGGTGGCTACAAAAGCGCGTGTTATTCAGGCACAGGAGCAATCGATTGAACAGCTGAGTTGTGAGCTGAATCAACTACGCAGAACACCAGCCACGCGACTGCGAGCCCCATGCGAACTGTCGTCGAACAGACACACACCAGGCACCAACAGTCCTTCATCGTCACTTTCGTCAGAATGTTTTGTCTCGAACCGCTCTGATGAGACCACTCATCAGCCATGCAGTGAGATGAGGGTCACAGGCGAACCCACTGGATTCGTGCACAGAAAATCAGAATCCTGTGGTCACCAGAGAGTTAGCCCGTACGTGAACAATCAACGATCACACAGTTTCCGATCTAATCCCGATCAGAATGGACCGGATAATCCACAGGTCCG
This sequence comes from Paragonimus skrjabini miyazakii, assembly GCA_014338405.1. Taxonomy (NCBI): domain Eukaryota; kingdom Metazoa; phylum Platyhelminthes; class Trematoda; order Plagiorchiida; family Troglotrematidae; genus Paragonimus; species Paragonimus skrjabini miyazakii. The sequence continues at coordinate 166,485 of JTDE01001118.1, forward strand.
ATACGGTGCAAACCTACTGGATTTGAGCCGTGCGAGTGAGGGCACTGGCATTCCACTCGGTGCCCTAATTACACCCAATAACCCTGTCCCAGTACGAAGACGAGTCTCAGAAACAAAAACACTATATCACTAGGTGTGTTTCGTCTTCTGTTCTAGCTTCCATCCCCAACACCCACCCATAAACACATACACACACACACCACTCGAATCCTGCTTTGAACATTCACATTCGATGTTCGCTTGCTTGATCGACACAGTCTACAACTGCTATGTCCTTCAACCCATATCGTTTTCAGCTTTCCCCAAAACAAACCTTATTGAAACACATCGCACGCAACCGTATGGTTTACAGAGCTTCCATGTTAGATGCTACATGACAAACGCCCTCGCAGACTATCGTGCTCAGATTTACTTTCAAACATCTGATAGTAGTATCACGCTGAGCGTGCGTCGGTGTGCCAAATACCGCGCCAAATACCAACGTGAAATTGGCATTTGCAACAATCATCTTGTGTGTATTACCTCGAAAATGTGTATATGCTAAATAATTCAGTGCTCCATCAAATCGTTCTCAAACTCCCACATAAAATATGTACATATATCCGTCACATATTCTTCTCTTCTTCATGCTCACACCGAACCGTATACTAATCATTAGGGTATGTTGTCGTGTTTTGCCAACTTCAGCCAGAACCAATTAATGGGGTACATTTTGAGTCAGCTTACGTTAGTTTCGTAAACTACGGTTGTACTTGAGTAGGAGCAGTGCAGTCTGAATGTACTCATAGTAGTCATTCACATGTTAGTTCGCATAGCATTATCGTTCGGATTTGGTCCACTCCCGTCAGATTAAAGTGCAACATATGATGGAATCTCGCGAGTTAGTGATATCTGTAATTGCACAAGTATGACCAGTTCGAATGAACTAAGCACACGTGCCACTCAATGTCCGACCTGCGTCACGTGACCTACGGGCATAGCCGGTGCATGACTTCGCAAGTTTCACCACCAATGACGTTGATCGATAGGTATGTTGTTTTCGTGGTCATGCTCAAACTCTGGGGACTCACAGTTGTGTGGGAACACAAATTGCGCCACCGAAACTTTGCGACATCTGCTAAATGTCGAATTCAGAAAATGATATCGACAATTACACGAATACAACTGATTTGCCTGAATCATAAATTTCGATTGATAGTCGAAACCAGTTCAACTGCTCAACTCATTTGGCAAAGTTCAAACCTACGCCACCACCCTGATTACCGCTACAAGGAAACGCAAATTACACCGTTCATAATCGTTCCGACAAACAAAGTTGTACACATATTTTTGCTGCTAAAGAACGGATTTTGAATGATAAACTCAAAAGACCCCATTTTTAAGATGGTGGCACATTTCGTATGCTCACGTCAGACGTGCCGCATAGTGCTTCGGTGTCACCATGACCTTGTCCGATATGCCATTCATTCACCTCGTTGTCTAGAAGGATGATTTTCTGTAGATCTGATTTACCTACAACATTAAATCCACCAATCTTCGCGGTGATGCTCAGAAACGGATAGCACACAATTTGCATAAATCGATCTCGAACAACACAAAACACTAGTTTCAATTTTACATACCTGGTACTGTGTAGTTCTTTTCACATCCAAGATTTTTAGTCAGTCGTCTCAATCTGTACTCGACAAGTCGCCTCAATATTTCTTGTATGCATTTCAACACGAGCGTTACAATTATCCATCACCAGAATTATCTCGTCGTTTATTAACACCCTATCACGCGACTTTCTCAAACGTTCAAAAATTTCCGTTTGTCTACCTTTGGGAATCATACTAAGCTCAACGTTGAACCACATCAACACAATGGCAGCTCTCTGTCTCCCCAACGATAGCATTACATCGTAGAGTCCGAATACGGGCTCTCTTAGAAAACCTCACTTTGTAGTCGTGATCATCCTTCTCGGCACAACATATTCCTGAACTCATGCCAAACACACGCCACTGTTTACCTTGTCGATCACCTCATTATCGAAATGCATGGCAACTTTTTTGAACACTCTCCTGAGCGCATAAAATCTTGACGTGATGTTGTGTTTTGCCAAGAAGCCTGTAGATTAACCTTTACAGATCATCAAAAACACAACGGCTTCGTCAGTGCGTTTGCCTAAACAGCGGTGATAGTTGCTCGTTAAGGATGAGCAACAATAGAGATCTGAATGTAATTAGTGGACGAAATCGGTCGTAATCAGTTTACACGACACAGTCATTACGGTTATCTGATATGACATCAGTTAGACTCGGCACACATTTGCTTGAGTGCACTCGCTTCGTGGAACCTGTGACTCATCCGAACCTTCCCTAACATAACTTACTCATCCAGTCACCATGGCTCAAATAACCGAACCGAACATGACTTAGTTACCGGACGATTACCGCCAACCACCTCGAATTCAAATGTAGGAAGCAATTCGGACCTCAGAATTTATAACCATAAGTTTGAATGTCCCTTCTAAACCAAGGGCGTTGCCCAGTGAAACAATGACTTGTATTGTTTGGTCACGCTAGTGGGTTGTCTGTTCCAGATATGGCGGTTTCAATGTCATGGTAAATAAGCACTGTCTCTAGGTAAGGTAGAACTTCGTCGGAACGTGTGCGTTGTGACGATGACTGTTGTATCAATGTTGCGAATTGCAACGGTGCGACTCACCGAATAGATGAAGCATAATTCACTGGGATTATTCGACTGATATTCACAGGTCATGTAGGCGAATTGAACAGATAGAGGATAAGTCACTCATTGTCTGAAGTGTGGCAAATGAAATTAAGCAGTTTGTGTTGTTATGAAAAAAGAGGTGTATATTGCATGTAACATTGTCACACCGTGATTGTTAGATATATAACAAAGCAGATGTAAATAGAAGCGATTCACCTGTTGTTCACAAGTTGGAAACATACATTCTGGTTACTGCCTCGAATTGTCTGTTATGTCCGCAAAAGCCTTTAGCTTTATCACGTTTTGAGACTGACCGTTTGGGCTTTTCCAATTTCTTACTTGGTGGCGTGGATGTCGTGACAGTTTGGAAATAACTCCTCACAAATTGTTTGTGCGGTCAAATGAGTAGAGGATGATTTTAATAATGCATTGTTATCAGCCCATTCACGCCATTTTCTGTTGTAATACTTGTTTTGTTTTTGATAAATGGATTGAGAATAACACAACGTTACGAGCAAGTTGTAATACTCTACGTTTCTACCACCTCGGGTGAAACGTAGAGTATTACAACTTGCTCGTAACGTTGTGTTATTCTCAATCCATTTATCAATAACATGTTAAACACGACGCCCAAACTGTTTGACTTCATTCGTACTAAATTTGGTGCGGATATCCTACAACTTGTTTTGTTTGTTGCTATAACTAGCAGATTCATATACAACACAAATTGTGTTCGCCAGTGAAATTTACTTCCAATTTCCAATTACAGTTTTCGTAAATAATGTTTCCCATGAGGTACCCAATGTTGTCACCATCGGCGATAAACAAACAATGCAACCTGGTCGATAATTTCCTCGCAGACCTGAGGATGTATTTTGTAAACACAATAGGAACAAAACGATAACCACATTCTCATAGTTGTGAACACAACCATCACCATGGAAACTGCAAAATTGAAAACGTAGTCAATTTGATCGAACTGTTTGTTTTATCTGAACCCTTTTTTGACACAGATGTATTGCTAACAACGAAACGGTATATTGCTATATAGGAAAAGCAGGAATTCCCGTTGCCAAAAATTGTCTTACGGTTGCCTAGATTTTCTCAGTTCATTCGTTCCTATGTTTACCAATTGCATTGCTTCTCAAAATTCACATATCCGCTTGTATTTTGGTGTGCGATCGAAGTCAATTATGTCAGATGAAATGAGTGGAAATCTTCATTGTATTTTAGTCGTTTTGTATAAGTATAGTCCTCAAAAACCTCGTTCGAGTTTAGTCGCTGGCATAATTTGAGCAAACCTATGGCGTTTTACAAAATGGCGGAATAATAATCACATTTACATTCGAAAGTCAACTGGTCCTTCCATGAATTAAAATCGATGTTGAGGTTCACAGTATTATGGTTTGTAATTCCTCATATGTGCTTCATGAAGTCAACATTCAGTTGCGTTGACCAATGGACTAAATAATCTTGTGAACTGTCGTTCCAACTATCTATCTTGTGCTCGTTCGTAATGCCTCGCCCTGCAACAGTCTTTCAATAACCACGTACATTGAAGTTTGTTTAAGAAATACTTGATTGTGATTGTTGTAATCCAATCGCGTTTGCTGGAAACTTCATCATTTTCACAAACATTCAGACTTTCCTTGGCTGGCTTTTCACCCATAACTGCGCCCATCAGTAACACATGATCTGTGTTTGGAAGCAACTGTAGTTGGGTCTTTGTGTGTGATGTTCACGTTGCATTTAATTTGAGGTCGATGGATGGTTAATTGCCGAGTGTGACTCGGCTACACAAGAGATTACACGTAAATCCATGAATCTGCCTACACATTACTGAAATGTCTCAGTCTGTGACTGAAATCCCATTGTGGAAAATTCTTTCAAAATAGTCCAGATAACTACTCATCTGGATGAGAACTATATGCGCTCAGCGAAGTGGTTTATGTTCAGCTTATAACAAGCGACAAATGACTACGAGGTGTCATTGAACAAAATTCCAATCTACTCAGTGCTAGAATATGTTAAACCAACCAACCAAAGAAGTGTACAGTTATAGCCAGATATTTTGTTTGACATATCGTGATAGGCTGTATTTGTTCGGATAGACCGTAATAATCTTCACTAGAGCATTGTGCATAACCAAATTAACGTAAACATGCCCTTACTAATCGTGGGCAGCCAGTCTATGTTTGTTTCCTCCTCCGGCACGAATGCCACCGGGCACTACTAACTATGGTAATATTATGTTGCATAACAAGTTGCTTAGTTTTATACCGGCATGTAGGTGAATGGCGCGCAGTACGGTCATCGTGTTGTAATTTCCAGCTCATTTGATTTAATAGCTTCACTTTAGTGTTCGGTATTCTTTACCAAAACTAGCATGTACTTCTAGAAATGATTCAAGGGCTGAACATACAGACTCTAAGTACAGATTGACAACCAGCTGGTCATACTAATACAAGATAAGCTAACAGTTGATTTACGGTGTTCAAAGTTACTTCCATCGTAACTTTGATCTGACAAATACTGACAGATGAATCAATCATTTTGTTCTTTTACAACGGAGATGATCAACGTGTACGGCTTGCCCCTGCAAAATCCGCTAAGAAACTCAAAGTGGATAGATATGAGGCAATACGGGGCCTGATTAGTTTAACGGGCGACAAACACAGCCAACAAATTCAACCTATATATCATGGATATATAAACTTTTCTATCTGAAGTCGTTTAATAGATTGAACGTGCAAAATTAAACGATACGACATAGACAGTGATCGTCCACATAAGCTTCTTCCTATAGTTCCTAAACCTACATCAAGCTATAGGTTCAATTTGTTGACAATGAACGTCCAACACGGAAGGCTGTTGCTAGAATTTCGGTGGAACTACGTTAATATTTAGCAGGCAACCGTGATAGTGACCGATTGAAGTTGGAACAACATTTCCTTGATGTAAAAGTGTGTTTAGTCGCCTCTCGTTTAAGTGACTGAATGGTATGTTGGGGGTGAGAAATTGGTGGTTTCAGAACTTCACAAATTCGTGATTCATGAATTCAGAGTAGTATAATAATTAAAAGCATTAGTGAGGAAACGAACCAGCCAGAAGCCGAAGTAAACCGTCGTAGTAGGTAAAGGATATTCCCGCTAAAGTTTTGTTTGTGGAACACAAGGTTAGCTAACGACTATTGTTTAGCAGAGAAGAAGATGTAAAGGGGATAAAGTCGACAACGTTTTAAGAACTTTTCGTCTAAAAGTGATACTCCCACACATTCTTACTCATGAGGGAGCGTACCGCAATTTCGAAAACATAACAAATTAACTCTGATCATAGACGAAACAATGTAAGATTGTAATTTTATAGAAAACTTGCAACACGCAGTGGGGTAGGAAACGTTAACTGGTAAACAACAACACCAGGTTGCAAGAATAAACGTTAAAACACGTTACGGTGACAGTGGTGCTATTTTTGTATTCAAAGCTTTAAAAAACTTTTTGAAAAATGTCAGTCTAAGATATCCGTTTGGAATTTATTCTGTGCAAAGATACATCGGCTTGAAGCATGTCGTACCGGGACTTGGCTGAAGGATTCAGATAAGAAAATTCTTATTCACTAATAGAATTCTTGAGTGAGAAATATCAGAATATCCACAATAGAGTTTTGATTGTGAAATCCATGTGGTATATTAGCCAAATAGATCGCTGCTTTATAGATTTAGCAAAATCTGTTTAGGTCGGCAGGAAATATATCCTTTCCGAGTGTGGTGGATATCGTAATATTAGGACAACATTTGTCTGAAAAGCTGAACACTTGTTTATTTCCTGAAGAGGAAAAGGTTGAAAAAAGCAAAAAGTAAACAAAACAAACAGTATAACATAGAAATCAAGTCAACCGTATATTTTAGGGACAAAATGTGAGACTACTGGATGAAGTCGGGGGCACATTCTTACTCACACACATAATTATAATCCCATTACGGCCTGTTTGGTCCAAACTAGTGACTAATGCAGCTGGGAAGTTTGGACCTGTCCCAATAGGTTTCCGTATTATAGGTTCATGAGATGTTGAATTAAGGAAAAAGACCATTGTTTATGCATTTCTGTCTCTGTGTTAGTCGGTGAAACTTGCGTTGGACGGTTTATGTATATAAATAAAAGGTAAATGGAAATAACTACTTGGAAACTTCAACAAAACGCTGGCTACAATCATGTCGGTAACGAACACTGAAGCGGTCGAAACAATATTCCATCAGACGTGAGCAATCAGTCGTGGTTGCGAAATTCGTAGTGTTAGTTGTCTGTCACGTATGTGTAGATCAACCGATCTAGCCGAAACCAGTGTATTACTGTGACAGATTACAGCTGTGATGCAGTACTGTCTGCAAGGTAGCCTGCCTATTCCGTGACCTAATTTTAGTGAATGACTTCTTAACTGTTCGTCATTATTTAGTGGGAGAAGCTGTGCCATCGGATGAGGCCAGGTGTGAAGTATTTTGTGAAAAAGACGTTGGCTTCACCAGTGGTTTCTGTAATTAAGTTAGAATTGACCGAACTCTCCAAGACACACTGAGTATGGGAATTTCCTATGAACATAAATCTATTTAGTGGCTCATCTCTGATCACTTTCAGTAAGTGACAGACCTTTTACTATACGAACGACAGACCTGTATGTTACCATCTATAATTCGGGATAGAATGTACAACAGCGTCTACCTAATAGGTTTCATGTTATCTGAGTCTTTTTAACCGTGGCTGCGCAATTTGCATACACACACTCAAACTGTCGGTCATCAGGGTCTCTAGATAAGGTTCGCATTCTGATACGAGTAACATGGTGTCGCCTAGGTGGCAGTCAGCGTAATGTTGATGGCAAATGTGCATGGCTTTATACTTGTTGGCATTTAACGGCTAGTTATTTTCTGTAGATGACTTCATTGCCCAACGCAGATCTTTCGGAAGAATTATCACGTCTTCTGGGCACTGTCTCTCTCCAGAGCATTGTGCCTTCGGTGTAAAACAACATCGGTGATGTGACTATAGTGGGTAGATCAAGAACGGGGAGAATGTATAACAGGTGTCGTAAGGTGGATCTTTGCGAAATGGCGGTGTTAACAAGGAACCACTCTGATAAATGTGCATTCACTCTGACCTCAAGCCTACATTCAGGTAGATAATCCTCTAATCACGTGAGTAAGCCCTCATCGGGTTTCCGTGGTAAGATGGCATAATCTGCCCCGTCAAAGGTCTTGGAAAAGTTAAAATAAACCACATCATTGGTCAGTTCTCCGTTGACAGCCTCCTCCCAAAAGTCATCAGCAGCCAGATGATTCTTGATGCATGAGTATTTCCTTCGGAAGCCAAATTGTTCTTTGGTGACCAGTTCGAAGTCTTCAACTTTTGTCCGGACACAGTCGTCTAGCAAACTCTCCGGTAATTTAGAGACCACTGAAAGCAGCCCTATAAGTCAATAGATTGCTGGGTCATCTCTGAAACAATTTTTGTAGACAAGTGTGATTACGAGCTGATTCAAGTCTTTCAGTAGACTGTCAGTTAACAAAGGGCGATTGAAAAGTGCTTCAAACGGTTCTACTAATTCCGTGGCGCAACTCTCCAAGACAGCAGTGAATAACGAATCCGAATCTGGTGATTTGTAAGTTAGTGGATTCTGCGGTTTGTTTCTGACTTGTGACAAAGAAATTTGCGTCATTTCGATCAAGTTGTTGTCTACGTGCCCAAAAGTCGACCGTGATTTCCAGTTGTGCGCATTTGCCTACTGTTCAGCCAGAGTGTTTGCTGCCTTCGTATCTGCATTGTTAAACTCACCAGAGGTTTATAGTTTCGAAGTGCAAACCTCATTTGACTACATTTGACTGCAAGCGGGTTAAGATAAACAGCGTACGCTGAACCGCCAGCAGTAGAACAGCGTAGCGAAACACAATGTTTCATATGTTGGGGGTTCTGCAGCGTAATGTGACAGAAATTTGGAGTTTGGGGACATATAATGAGTTGATCGTTTGACAGATACTGACAATTTAGACAAGACTTGAATTACGGCATGAAAACTGAAGAACGTAACTTAACCGTAAAAGTTAGTTTAACCGGAGACAAGTTGACGGCAATGTTTGCACAACTTACATGTTACGGTGGTACGTCATGCGCCATTCTATGACGTTCATTAACTAAGTGATTATGACGAAGAATGTTAGTACATATACCTATAATGGTACATGAGAAGCGTAGTATGAATCTCAGTGATCTACATATGCCCATTCATCAACTGATACGCTGTGATACATTCAAATTGAACGAACAGATTAACTAAATGACTGCGCTGAATTTTCGACAACCGTATTATCGTATACCTTCCGCGTGCTATCTTTTAATTTTGTTTGTGAAAATGATGAAGTTTCCAGCAAACGCGATTGGATTACAACAATCACAATCAAGTATTTCTTAAACAAACTTCAATGTACGTGGTTATTGAAAG
>JTDE01001119.1:14444-35043 GCA_014338405.1 Paragonimus skrjabini miyazakii
TGTTGCGTCATCTTAATGTCCTGTTCTTGAGTTTCGATCATTCTGACCTCGCTTATCACGCCCGCATTCTTTACCATTGTTGCCATGCCTGCTTGCTATATATTGACTGCACTAACTTCGCTGTAGTAACAGATGAGATGCGAACGAAATGTCCGTGCACAAGACATCTTACGCTATACTGTTGGCTTTTTTCAAATTTATTTCGGGGAACCACTGCTTCATATTTTATATCTCCTGTGATCCGCAGATAGCGTTGCATTACTTACAGTTAAATATGATCAATGCACCCCCGACCGGATCGGAATCCTGCCTGTTCTTCGCGTAGCTGGTTTTCTCTGGGCTTAGTGAACCGACGTTAAATGAGGCCAGTGAGAAGCTTGGAACTAAAAGCTGCTTTCGATTCAGTTGCTCGTAACGTTCTCTGGAGCTGTATCCTTCGCAAGGGAGTACCAGAGAAATACGTGAATATACTGAGATCACTGTATGCTCACTCTGCAAGCAGGGTGAGAGTTTATGGAAAACAGTCTCGGGCGGTCATCACTTCTAGTGGTGTTCGTCAGGGGTGTCCGATTTCCCCCTTCTTGTTCAATTTTGTTATGAACGACATTCTGGAAGGTGCGCTCGAGCAGTCCACTGAACTTCGTGTTGAGTTTCTTCCTGGCGCTAGATCGACCGATCTGGAGTATGCGGACGACATTGTCCTACTTAGCCACTCTGCTGAAAACAGGCAGACCATGCGGAAAGGCTGAGCGACCGGGATGGTTTGCATGGAATGCGCTTTGCACCTTCAAAGTGCAAAGTGTTGCTTCAAGACTGAGGCATTTCCATCCGTACATTCTTCATTGCAGTTAATCCGCTTGAGACTGTGGACAGTTTCACATACTTGGTTAGTATTATCTCGTCAGCCTGTAATATTGCTGATGAGATATCAGCGAGGATAGCAAAGGCACGAGTCGCCTTCACCAAACTGCGTCATCTGCGGCATCGAAAAGACGTCCGGTTGTCGCTGAAAGGAAGGGTATATAATGCGTGTGTGCGTTCCATGGTTCGGAAACGTGACCTGTTCGCAAGGAAAATATCAACAGACATGCTGTGTTTGACCATCGTTTTCTCCGCCACTTGGCCCACATTGAGTGGACTGATCGCGTGACTAATGTGGCCGTATGCCGACGCGTATTCCGGAACGCTCGGGATGCACGATCAGTTGCTCAACTAATCACGGTGCCCAGCTTGCGACGGTTAGGTCACTTACTTCATATGCCAGCTGAGCGTTTACCGTACCGGGCGTTATATACTGAGGCCGCCAACAGTTGGGTAAAACCGCGTGGTGGTCAAGCAACAACGTGGTCACGAAATATGAAGATCCTGACTGCTCCATTGAGCAAAGTGGGTAGGTGTCGCCTGCCTAGATGGAGTCCTTGTGATCACTCAAACCGCCTGTTGGAGACGTTATCCGAGATGGCGGTGTGTCGCAGTCAGTGGCGTTCCTGTTTCCATACTATTTCTAATTCTTCCGCTTAGTCATCTTTCAGTAATTTTCAACCTTCTTAGTAACGTTTTCTTCTAGGATATTCCACAGCGGCGGCCCGGACCACAGTACCTTTTGATCAGGCTCATGACTGTTATGATGATGATGATGAAGCACGTCCCAATTAGGTCGTCGTGTGTAATGGCAACCGGAACATTTTACTATATGTGATGTGTTCTTTCAATCTAAGAGGCTATCAGTAAAGTAATTCGTGTATTGTGACAAGCAGACCAGGAGCGATTGACCATCACACGCAAGCCTAGGCGCAGAGAGCAAGCAAAAGCATGAGTCAGCATGCTCATCGAACGGCCTGACTAAACGATCACATCATTGATCAACAGGGCCTGAAGCGCACACGCCCAGATTTGACAGGGCGTGCAGCTGGCCCGAATGGACAGTACGCACTCACACGCATGAGCACGCGCACGTGCACATCTCCCAGGCAGCCAACGCGCATTGTGCATCGGATGTGGTAATCAATATTTTAACCAGTTTGCTCTTAATATGCCATCTCCACTTGACTTTAAGCGGATAGTGATGAGAGAGACTGCCAGCGGTCTGCCTATTTGAGTACTGACAGGCACGAACAGTGGCGTAAAGTCGAATCTTCTCATTAGGTAAAAGAGCTACATAACAGAATCCGTCAATACTTCTTCGAATGTTGTCCATGAGGAAGGCGACCGAAACGATTAAAGGATACCTGTCGTAAAATTCATCCAGGCCAACGAAGCTAAAATCAATGCCAGGAAAACATCTGGACCAGTACGGATGAACTACGGAGTACAGAAGTAAAAAACTTCGTTGCCCTGTTTCGCTTTGGACTGTAAAGGACAATTGAGGAACTTTGCAGAATCAGTGGCGACTTGTAACGTTTGTGCTGGGGCTAACGCGTTCACCTAAATAGAAGATTGATTTGGCACATGTCGACCGCAAAACATTCCTTTGGGCTCACAACTGCGTAGCGTACTGACAGTCGGACCACGAGTTGACAACACTGGTGTTTGTGTGTGCCAAACTGGCCTCCATCAGCATGTCATTCGGCCCACGCATCTGATCCGGTGCTTATCACAAGCTGCATAAACAGACCGAAGGAGTGTTTACTGGCGTAGACACAGAAGGTCATCACATCATGTGACCAACCCCGCAGTTCGGGCACGTGGGTGTACATGCTGCCCGCCTCTCGCTCCGAACCTCGTCTACCTGGTCAAGCCGCGGTGACAATTTGATCAAGGTGTAGTAGAGTCTGTGCTGTGGAACGCACGTTAGTTTACGCAACCGGTACGTCTCCCTAGGCCTGAGATAACGAAAGTGACAGGCCAGACTAATAAAATCGAATAACAGACTGGTTAAATTGGGTCAAGGTGGACGGCTTGACCAACCGGTCTGAACTCGCCAGTGAACAATTTGCACACTGCATGATTTGGAGAAAGCAGGTATACCATACTTTTCTGCTGGTTTAGAATCACTAACGACAACCGCTTTCGTCCATACCGTAGGTTATGTACCGACCAAGGTACAGAGCTTCCCGCAGCGCCTTTAACAAAAACGGGGGATCCCTGCAGTCACTTAGAATGTTACCAAAACTGAGCACGCTCGCCGCATTTTGGAATTTAACAATCAACTCACTAATAATGAAAACAAATGCATTCCGAAGAATGAGCTGCCAGGGTGTTCAACCGAACAACACTCACGTTTAGCGACAGTTATGTTGTTAGTATGAACTAATCAGGTACCGCGATCTGAACAAACATACTTCATTCCAGTCTGGCTGACTAACTGTGGGTTATCGACATAACATATCATTTTCGTAACTAGAATTTATCTTTCTTCCCTTATAGTTGATGAGAGGGGTATCCAGTCTGCTACTCATTGAGCTAAAAATGAACATAGCATGATCTTCACGTCGAATGGTCTGTTCACGTCCGCGTGTGAGTAACACTCGGATTGTTCGAGCTTCTTAACAGAGAACTGCGTTGTTAACCTCAATGGACAGACACACGCTCAAAAATTGGCGGTTGGGCTGAGGTTACCGATCTCCAAAGACTTGCTGAAGGATGTCCACATTTATTTGTGTTTAGAATCCATCCGTAAAGAACCTGCCTTTCCGGACAAAAGTCAAACCCCATTCCAAGTGCTCGTGAACAAAAGCGTTGAGTACTGCGTCAATTCCGTTGAGTGTGTAACCAGAGCCCTAAATTACTACTAGTTTCTCCTTCATATCGACCATCATTTTCGTCATCCAGAGGAACATTGAGGTCTTCCATTGCTTCTCGATCTAATAGCTTTGGACGTTATCTGCAAAAGAAGGTATTTAACACGGAAGATAAAGTAGTGGTCAAGTCTAATAAAATCACCTACTTTCCCGATAATCTCCACAATGGATTATCAGCCAAGAAGTGTTGCAATGTAGAAGGGACAGCATGTGCTTTGAGTGGGGTGCATCTTATGAGCGACCTTGTAAAGTTGATGCAACGCTGAAACATACGACAAATGTGAGGTGAGTAAACAAGACAGTGCAATTTGGCAGTTGTTTGCATTTTTGGAGACTCACGACAACATGAAACATCCATTCACACATCCAAAGATTACCGGATAACCACACAATAACTCAGTTTTAGGACAGACTCGATTAACGCTTTTGTTTGCGACTCAGGGAGATCTAACTATAAGGTAATGCTTGAGAGTTAGATAAACGAATGTGTTGTCACATTATATCGCGGGTCCAAACATCTTAGAAATAGCAGGCGACTACCGAGAAGCATACTTGGTCTCTCACGGGTACCACACAAATGGAGGGCTATGTACACTGATTAAATAGCCTAACGGAAAACACAGTCTATTAAAGTTGCTACATGGGTGACTTCATCACTCGCGTGATCCATTGTCTTCACTTATGTAACAGAAATATAGTCCTAATTTGTCGTTTCTGGTTGTGCTCGCCAAGCTGTATGTCCATAGCCTACCGTATAAAGTTGTCCAAGTCTGCTCACGATAAGTATTTTTGCACCTAATCAACTCTGAGAACCAGACACATTACACACTGGGGTTAGTGATGTTTAAGTTAACCGAAAAGTGGTGCTAGCATTTGAATGATTCGCTGAAACTATAAGTTTTGCATGCCGGAATGTGGATGTTGCCGAACAAATCATCACATCTGAAACAGTAGTCGGTAAACAGACAATTTCAAATGAGAAACTGTTTTTGTGGCAAACCATACCACCCGAATCAGTGTTCGGACAGAATCATTCGGCTAAAGTGATATCGAAAGCCCGGGTTTAGGCCATTTCGCTAAACTACATTTAGTTGGTAATTGCCAGAAAAACCCAGTGACCTGGTCGGTTAGTGTGCACAAGATATTTATCACATGCTAGACTGAAGTGATTTACACTGAGTGTGACATGCGTCTTATGCATCGTGTAACTGTACGGGATGTCTGAACACACATAAATGTTGGTTTGTGGGACACCTTATATCAGCATAAATTAGCGTAAACAAGGGTGTTGAGTGACACCGCGCATTACAAATCAGATCTGACTAGTCAACACGGGACCAACACGTTGCGACTGAAAGCATAATGTAGAAATCTTATTATCAGTTACATACCGCCTGTGATGACGCTAATGACCGCTAACATGATCACAAACATTCGTATTTTGTAATAAATGAATCATATTAAAGAGCAGGTATTTTTTACTTGTGCTTGCGCAACCGGACTGTATTCTAGCTGTGTGTGGCCCAAAGTGAAACTGGTAAGTGAACTGACACATCTCCAATATCTGCACTACCAGTGAACTAAATAAAACGTGGTGGTCACCACGGCATTTTTTGTCATCCTGCCTCCTCAGAAATATTAACTCATTCGTAGCTACGTTTGCTTTAGGACGGTTGTATCGAGCTGACGAAATCAGTCATCCCTCTAGCTGCTAACAGCTGATTGGCCAGTTTGTATGACGCCACCATAATTTGTTGTTTGTTATTTTAAACAACATGATCTCATCAGCTAATATAAGAGAAATTTCCGTGCGTTGGCGCTCATTGGCAGACAATGGACTCAAAACAATCGAACAGGTATGTGAAACTACGCCCGTTGTTACTCTAAATGAGTCACTTGGGTGAACACACCGCACCAGTATTGCGGAATGGTTAAGCTCACTAACGATGGTTCTAGTGCACTGTTTGAATCACCACGACCACCCCTATCATGCTAGTGTGCAGAATTCCTCGAAACGAGATCAACAGTAGCAGTCTGTTGACAAAAACACTCAGAACCAGACTCACTAGGGTCCACGGGTCAAGCAAAATGCACGGATTATGAGTGCAAATGATCATCTACCAACGTTGCTCCCAAAGACAAATTGGCTTGATTGCAAATATAGATGCGTCTCACGTGTTCCCTTTTTGTGACACCTAAGCAGTCCATCACCGGTGTCTCTGGACAAACAGGTTATATATCAAGTGCTTTCGCAGTAAGTCAGTATTGGTTGAATCATCAAAAATGTGACGCAGAGAGATCAATATACTCCCTCCAGACGATCAGATAGCAATTTTCATATAGGATGAAGTGTTATTATCTTACAAACTAGAAAATGACCAAGCGATTACTAATCCATTACACTTGAATACTCCGATACACAGTTTTACATCTACAGATCGCCCCAAAATTATAGACCCGAAGAAAAATCCAGAATCCAAACAGTGTCCCAGGAATTTCAACTGAAATACTTACCCAAAGAGTGCATCCCGAAAGAAGGTCTACGAATCGAGTCGGATTGGCAAACAAACTCTACACACCGTTGTAACTACTGTCATCCCTGCTGGAACAGGTTCCATCGTCCCAGCGTTTGGCCATCACGGTAGACGGACGATAACACATGACCGTTACCACACATCTCAACATTAGAAAGCAAACGGATAAACTGAATCTACCATATTCCTGCCACAGCCTAGACTAGAATTCTGGCTACATCTTCATGAGGCAACCGTGTTTACCACTGCACAAATGACCTCACAATAGGCACGACCGAATTATCATATGTGAACGCTCAACCATTTTCGTTTGTGAGTGATGATCAGGTTGCCCGATCGCCTCGAGAGATGGGACAGTAACTGTCCTGCTAACTCCAATCGATGACCTAATGTGAAGTCAATGGTACAGTGTTAAACATGGTTGCCTCATGAAAGCGTGGTCGGAGTTTTAGTCCCGACAGTGGCAAGGATATTCACTACTGGCGAGCTCTAATGAGAGCGAAACTCGAGTCTAGTGATTCTTTTCGAAAGGGGCCGACTGGGAAGTCTATGGGAATGCGACAGTTGCGATCAACTGTGGATGATGTTCAATCTATATGAAAACCAAAATCCCCTACTACACATCAATACCATATTTCCCAAACGGTACGATATTACGACAATGATGGATAATCGTAAGCTGAAACTATGAACGAGATAGATCTACAAACTAGTAGCAGATTGATTGAAACCTAAAAGTTTTCCCACATAAAATCTGCATTTAGTTTTGGCAACTGTGGTGTTCTGGAATTATCTTTATATGGAAATAAGTGTTCATGTTCGAGGTGATTTTGATTCATATTATAACTCGGTCAATTTTTTTGACAGACAGTTTTGTGTCACCTGCATTCTGACTTACAACCAGTTGTTGGCATACCGTGTTTCTTACAAGAATGATGCTTATTCTGATCTTGATCATTCTAGTACTGTGCAATCTGTAAATGTAAATTCTTCTAATGGTGGTTTTGCATCATTTCCATCAATTTACCGAACGCAATTGGAAACTCACGGTATGCTCATGCCAAGTTCACATATGGAACACTATTTCTTGCTAGAATCTTGTATCATCTCGGTTACTTCAGTGCCTAACCATTTGTGTCCTCCGGACTATTTACGATCAGTATAGTGATTGTTCGCCTTCACTACACCATTTCTATTATTACACACGTATATTACTATGTTACCCTATGTCTTAATCAACTAACCAATATGCATATGACATGAATGTTTGTATTGGATTATCGATCGTTTGGTCATTCCCTTTTTGTAAGATTGTAGTGTTTCATTCTACATGAGAAGTGCTATCTGATCGACTGGAGGAAACATATTGGTCTTTCTGCGTCACACTTTTGGTAATTTAACCAATACTGACTTACTACTAAAACAGTTGCTTTCTAATCTATTCAATCAGAGGCCACATATTTCCTGCAGACTATGTTCTGACAACCCGATACAGCTGTGTACTGAAACTCAATTCGTCACTCAGCAAAATTGACCACTTTGGGAAAAAATTCACATTAAATACGTTATTCATTCGCAGCCCAAGTAATTGAGATGTTCAAGATATGACGTTCACTCAGTGGAACGGTGGGCTTTTGCGAAAATGGATAGTATTTAGGAAAGTCCACTGAAACGATGAATGATGGAAAGCCGGCACAGACATGTAAAAGTGTAGCGGATCTTGAACAGGAACATTATCCTTTCGCATGTTTAGTCCTGTTCGGTTGTAACTTAGTGAACGATTGTACATTTTTCAATGGAGGTTACTTTCATATGAATAGAGTAGGCCGACACGCAGGTCGACCTGGTTGCAACTTGAGGTAATAACAGTGTTGCGTGATCCCCTCAGTCTCAGTCGACGAGTGCTATCAACCAGCATTTTTCAGTCATTGTGATGAGCTGGAACATCATGTGATACCTGTAGGCGACTGCTAGGCTTACAAATAGACACGCCAAGTGTTCTGCCGGAAATTATGCACCCGAGGTCTATCAGAGTCAAAAAACTATCTTGATCAACTCGTAATGGCGAATGCAGTCGACAAATCCATCGACTTCACAGCGCTAGGCCAATTGGCTTCATCTTCGCTGAGGAAAGTAGAACAATTTATCTGTCGCATAATCTTCTGTTGTTCGTCTGCATAAATGCCGCGCGACGCAATATCTGCCGGATTGCGTCCCGTATCGACGTAACGCCATTATTCCGGAAGGGATGCAGCATGAATGGTCATCAGTCTGTTTGCAGAAACGTTGGGAATCTTTTCGTAACGTTGCGGATATTGTGGAGTACAATCATAGAACCTGTCTAAAATGTAGTGAATGAGATCGGCAGGTTTAATTCGGATTGTACTTAGTTCGGTAATTTCACTGGCAGGGCTGCCGAGGCCAACTCCAGTCATGGTACGCTGGCCATACGGATGGGGACAACATGTGCGTTGGCCGTGACAATATAACAATGTCTAACGTGTTGGGAATTTGTCATGAGTAAATAAGCTACTGCTCCGTAGCCGGTTTCCGAAGCATCACTGAAAACGTGCATATGAATGTCTGTCTGTAAGTCAACTTCATCGGGTCCGATGCACCTCGGTATTGATATCCGTTCAGGATGTACACCTAACCATCGGTTACACAATTGTAGTACTTCACCATCTACGGTGTCACTCATCTCAACTTAAGTTTGCAAAAACGTTATCGGAGATAGCGCGCGATTAGCGTTATAAGGGCTGTGTAGCCGATTGGATTAAAAGTAGAAGAAACAAACGACAACAAGTTTCTAGTATCTTATGCACTGAACTGACCTGAAATTTATAGGCGTCGATTCCGATATTCCATAACAGATTGAATGTCCCCTGGATTTCGAGGACTTGAAAGTCGAGTTGTACCGCTGCGGTTCCACAACTGCTTTCATGTAGCGCTGACAAAAGCTGTCGGTCCTTACTCATCCACTTCGTCACTTTGAATTTTCCTCTACACAACATGTCTTTTGGCAAATCAGCGCGCTTTTACCGTATCCGATACTTTGAATAAACAGTCGTCAACATAGAAACACTGCTCTGTTTGCTGAACGACGTCCAAATTGAAGTAATCGCGGTTGTCTGCTATGGTTTTTCTCAGTGAAAAATTGGCGCACCTTGAGGAAGATGAGGCAACAAACTGGTGAACACACATGCGGAAGTCCTGAGAGTTTTCGTTCAAGTTACTTTCCGGCCACTAAAAAACTCGCGAGTAGTTACGATCCTTTTCTTGGACTCGCATTTGATGGAACATGGTCTCAATGTCGACCATCACCACTACCTTTTCTAGCCTAGACCTGAGCAGGACACCGACCAAGAAATTCGTTAGGTCGGGTCCAAAGATCAGTTAGTCGTTCGGGGAATATGATGCATATCGTGCGACGCAAACGCAAACGGTGCGTTGTTTACGGGGCTTTGCCGGATGAAAAACTGGATGGTGCGGTAAATACCACTAATTTAAGGCGTTGTCGACAGGTGGAACAACCTCAGTATAACCCCTTTCAGTATAATCACAGATGACGATAAAATAGTTCACCAACAGCCCCGGTTCTCTCTGAAGTCGAGTGTGAGGTGTATGAAAACGTTGAGGCACAGCAGACCGATTATCCGGCAAAAGCAGTGGACCTGTATGCCAAGGAAGACCAAATTATCAGCGGTCATCTTTCAACTGTATGGAATGTTCCAACTTTGTAAGCGACTTACGGTCCTCGATGGACATATCTCGTTCTTTACCTGAGGTCGAATCTACCAAGTTCATATTATATCTCTCAGTATAGTTGTGTATATCTTGCAACTGAAGGGTGTGAACATCAACTGCAGAGTTCTTTCAATGACCTACTTGTCCAGTGACCGTCCATCTCAATATCGTGCGCACTGCGTAGGGTCCATTCTATTCACTGGCCCTCTGGTTTACAACCCAATGAGCTTTAGGTACGTCTGACCAGATAAGTATGTCAATTTCGGAGGTTGAACACTTCGAAAACTGAACATCTCCAAGGTGGCCATATGACTGCAATTCGTGCTACGTAGGAACAACTTGATTTAATTCCGGCAGTCTGTTAACTGACCAAACCCGTGTCAAATGCAGGACCGCCTTCGATGGATTGTCTGGATGAGCCTGTTGGCATTTGGACCGGAGTTGTATTTCAGCTGTGTGAGTGTGACGTCATAAACGCGCATTTTCTGAACCAAGTGAATTGAGGCTGTCGGAGACCCAGGAGACAGATGTGATCCATTCAAAACCTCATCTATGCAAGACCTGGCGACCATGTAGTTTTGACAAAAACGTTTGTGAAGAATGCTCCTGACCAGAATTAAACATTCATCTGCATCCAGCGCAGTGCAGTGTTGAATGACGGCTTTTTGGTCAGACCGTCACAGAAATGAATCAAATAAGTTGATCGTGCTTGGATTTCAGCAGTCTTCACATTGATCACGATCCGATATTCCCTTATGAATGACAAATAAGATTTCGGATTGCCGTCAAATCTCTGAATTTCTCGCTCAGGTAAATCCAAATGCCACTCCACAGCAAGGACCACTACTTCTGCATCAGAAATACATGTAAGTAGTGTTGTTTTAGCTTGTTGGACTTCAATAGAAATTTGTTCCATTGTTTCTTCCTTTTGGACTTGGACATGTTGTGACATGGACTGCTTCATCCTCTCTAACTCGATACGTCTCTCCAGCTTTTGAATGCAAAGCTTCATCGGTTTCAGTCCTAACTGCCTGCCGATAGAGTTGAAGACTCAGTATCATATCTTGAATGTTCTGACAAATCAGGGGCGTTGACATCTGGTAATTCAGGATTTTCCATCTTGGTTAATTTTGTAGGCGACTGCTGGGCTTACAAATCGATACCACAAGTGTTTTACCGGAATTGATACACCCGAGGTCTATCAAAGTCAAAAGACTGTTTTGGTCAACTCGTGATGATTCTCTAATGAATAACGTCAACCAAATAATGATTGGGAATTAACGTACATTCAAGATAGTTAATCGGAAGAAAATAGACCACGGAAATGTAGCCTTGTAGTAATAAAATACTGTGGTCAGTCAAGCAAATCACGTGTCCTACAATCGATAAACAAACGTTGGTCAAATGGGGGAGAATACGAAGCAAATAAACATGTCAACGAAAGTTACAATGCCTGTTTATGTGATATCAGTCATCTTGGCCTGATCGTCTATGGTGCCTAACAGACAAGAACTACATATGGTTCAGTGTTTTCTCGGTTGTACCTTTGAAACAAATTCTGTATAGATTGGACCGTGTGATAGTGTAACAGCATTTCACTCGGCCCGATCGATCGGTTACATTAATCACACCTGACGAAATCAACGCGGTAATAAGGTCAAGGTCGAGCCGGACGTATACTCTACTATGAGCATTTGAAGAAATGCTCTGAGGTAACATATTGTATCGATTGGAATTTAAATGAGCAAACGTTACAAGGACATATCCATGCACCATGAATCACTGGGCAATAACTATGGGATGACTAGAGGCGGAGCATGTAGAAAACCCTCCTACGATGCCGTATGCAGTTAATATTTCAGCTGTTCGTGGCGTACAGGCCGATACGCATTTATCTTACTAAGAATCAGTTACTCACTTTGAGGTTGCTTACTCGCATTTGAGTAGGTCTAAGTCTAGCTGAAATAATCAGACAGAAATAAGGGTAACCGGAGGATTTCAGGTCGTCATTCTGGTGGTCGGTTCCTGAGAGATCCATCACCACACGTGAACAATAAGTACGGAATGGACGACCCAGAACTCTGTCTAGCCCAGACACGTATAATCATTCGATTGGCATCGAATGCAATAGAAAGTTTTTCGGAAGAGCTAATGATGCTTACCATAGCCTACAAAATTAATGCAACAGGGTCCTGGGTAAATTATCAAAAATTGAAAAGTTTAAGTTCAGTCGACCATCAAAGTTCTCAGCCCTTGATAGATGTACGATATTTAATGGACTCGGTGCGATTTATTGTGTGGAGATGTTACTGGTGTGATTATCAGCCGGGTTAAGTACGTTTGAGGAGAGGGCTGGTTGTAGGTGAGCAGTGACAGGTTCAAGCACATTTGCGAAGATGGATTTGAGTGAATTAATACACCCAGGTGTTGGACCATGTGAAATAATTATGTTAGCACATCAAAAAGGTTTGTGTTACTAATTGATGCCCCCACTTCCTGGGATGTATGTATTACATTGGTCCAAACATGTGCCATAATCTGTCTGACTGACTGTCTGTCTGACTGACAAATTCGCAGGTACGAGTAGGGTCTGCAACTCTGTGATAGATTTGTAGGA
Organism: Paragonimus skrjabini miyazakii; assembly: GCA_014338405.1. Taxonomy (NCBI): domain Eukaryota; kingdom Metazoa; phylum Platyhelminthes; class Trematoda; order Plagiorchiida; family Troglotrematidae; genus Paragonimus; species Paragonimus skrjabini miyazakii. Next base: position 27,083 of record JTDE01001119.1, read on the forward strand.
CGCCTTGTCCCCAGCGTACACTCTAACCTATGTATGAAGTTTGCTGACAATGCTTTTTCCAGAGAGGCATCGCAAACAGGACAGCAGCCATCAGTTTGCTTACACCCGCCTTTCACTCTGATGGGCAAACAGAGCGTTGGCTTACCAACCAGCCTACCAATAAGGTGGTCTGACGGTAACCAGCCGTAGGCATACCATCTAACAACACTTTGTAGGACCCATGTTACGGCGAGAACGTACAGCCTCAATGGCCTCACAGTGGTTGCACTGTATTGGTTGGTGCACGCTGGAGTCTTGTCAGAGATTCAGGTGAGTGTAACCTTTACCGCATGAAAAGGTTAAATCCAGTCATTGTCTTCGCATGAACCAACACGCAATAAGAAAAAAGATAAGTGATCAGCTGAGTACGTGGGCGAGGTTTCAGAACCACAAAGTTTGTAAGGGCATTGTGATGTACAGAGGGTAGACCGTAAATATCAATGACGGCGTGCAAGGCAATCGTTTTATTCTTGCTAACGTGTAAACGGTTCGCGGTTACATAGTGTCTGATAAACGTTCGTTGGAAGATAGAGTGAAATCCGCTCGTTCAATTAGTGACTTAACTCGAGTCAATGAGCACAGAGCCCTAGTATCCTGAAAGAGATAGTTGCATTCTAAGTGATACCTGAATTGCTGATGGTAGTGTTTATGACTTTATCGTTCAAACGTAAGACGGAGGCATTTAAATGTGTACATAAAAATAGACAGTTGTATTAAGTACGGTTCCTTAAAAGAGAATAATAGTTCGCAGGATATGAACCCAGAAAAACTTTCTTTACAGCATCACACCTCTGGCACCTGAGGTGCGCGACGGGCTATTTGGTAAAAGATACAGTGAGCCCATTTCACAAATTACAAAAATAGTTATTTATTGCCAAAATGAAAACGTCGCAAATGCTATTTAAAACAAGATGACAGCGAACTAGACCACGTTCGATGCGGATTGCATTTTTTTAGTTAGTACTGCGCGCTCCTTGGCCGCCGAAAGCCAGCACTGTTTCGGACAGATGCATAGTCAATACAATCCTAGCGTAATGGTTGGGCCGCTATGGCTAGAAAGAGACTTATCGGACCAAGTGTACGTGGAATGCAATAGGTGAAGTCATTTTGTTCCATTCAAATGATTAACCCAATATAGATCCGCATTCAGTATTAAGAATCATTGTTAATGAACTGTCACGCATAGACAGTTAAAGCATCTTGTACCGCCAAGATGGCGCATCCAGACCTTGTTCTGAAATTGTCAGACAGTTTTAACGAGCGCGTTCCTCTACCAAAACAAGTCCTTTAGAGGTAGCTGAAGCCAGATATCTAACTTTAGGCTACAATAATAATAGCAGACTTGAAAAAAGAAATTGTACATCAGTGCTATTTGCCTATCTTAGAAACTCCAGATGAGTTTCACACAACGCGTAGTAAACAGATGCCATTAAGCAAACCACAAGTCGGGGAACACTTTGAAGTCTTTTGCAATTAGTGCTTGATGCTTCGTTCGTTCACCTTTAATAAAACAAACTTCTTGCCTTATAGTAAAAAGACACATTGCGTTCATTCAACCGAATAACGAGATTTATGGTAAGTAGAACTTCGTCAACCCACCGTTTAACCACAATGATTTGTGAGTAAAGCTCAGTTCCATCAATAATCACTATTTTTCGACAATATAAGCTATTTTTAAAGCAGATATCATGGATTGCAATTATTAGGTTATTTTGGGCGTAGGAATAAAATGCTACGATTACAAAGTCACAGGTATGAATGAAAAGCACGGATCACGAAGTTCAACGTTAACATACAGTTTCTCAATGAAATTGGTTAAGGAACTGTCAACAGATAATCTACATGGTTCCAAACACATTCGAAATTTATTGGTCGGATGCGCGCTGTACCAGACACACCATAGCTGCAAGCGATAGGAAGTTGCACGAAAAATATACCTACTGAAGGATTAGCTCCGAGCAATATTGTTTTGCCAACTAACGGGTATCGGGAGAAGATTGGAAAGCTCCTGTTTAAAATGATGATCCCACTTTAAGCTGCAGAGTTCCGGAGATGTATTAATGTCTCCGGTGGTTTATTTAGCAGAAGGTTTCTAGTAACTTGGATGAGCTAGTATATCACACTTATTCCTCGAAGGAGTCCAATTTTGTGGCTACTTAATACCCACAATTTCACACTAACCATCTTATCTTGTCTAATATACTTGTGGGAAGAAAATGTTATCGTTTTTCAATTGGAATTCGTGCACCAGCTTGCTGGAATTCGAGGTCAGGTTTTAGTTACCTAGTTGTTAGATATAACGTAAAACTCAGGTGACTGATTGCCTGGAATATTTTTTAACATGAAGATACTGAGTCATTTTAAGGATCCGCAACGACTGTGTACTGTCTGACCCGGGTCATTATCCTTGCTCTGGTCAAATAGTATAAGGCAATTCGTCTTTTTCATTGAATACAAAAAGACTATTAAGTGTATCAGTAAGGAAGTATTATTCACCTTCAAGAAGCCGTAATGCAGACGACCGTCTAAACGTACTAGCTTATAAACTGCCGAAGAAGCAGTTTTCATATTCCCTACCTATTGCGATGACAATGATGACGTAATTATTTCATTTACTTTGGGTGAACACCATGTTCACTAAGCAGCATGAGAGGGTTACCAATTAAGACCCCGTCATTGTTTGAAAGCGGTTTTCTGGCTCGTTTAACAATCTGAAAAGTGTAGCTGATAGACTGGGTGTCGTTATTTTGTACTTCGTAGATCGCATCTCTTAACTCAATTGACAGTTAAGCGCAAAGAGTGTGTGCAACCTCACTTGCGCCGCATCGACCTGGACCCATAAGCAATAATACTCATCCCGTCATTGAATGCTACCGGTGTGTTGTTAACGCTAAATCTCTCCGGATGTGTCGTGTGCAGTCTGTGATCTAATACAATAGGTTTGTGATATGCTAACTACACGGAGAATTTCGGTTTGCATGTAGTTGGCGTGTGGCAAAGTCTCGGACCAAACACTACCGTTTAACTGTTCGACAACTACAGGATGTTCGAACTGAGGACATAAACAGACAGAAAGGAATCAATGGAATAGCATAAATAGACAGTGCTTTCTTTCCCGTATACAACCGGTGAGTTGGCCCAAACTTAGCAACCAGTAGAATAAACGAGTGAAGTGCATGTTTGGAATACAGTGAGAAATGGTGATTTGATGAACGGTTGGATATCAATGGCGATCACGTAAACGACCAGTACAACGACGGATTGTTTCATTCAACCCAGATGAGTGACCGCGTACTACGTTTGGTTTGTTATGTCATCGACTTAAGCTCATCAGTCCGTAGGCTTGCACAGTTGGAAGAAGACACAAACACATGACTTCCTATTTACAGGTCTAGTGTCATTTAAAGCAAATGTCTCGTACATGTCTACCACGTGGAAAAATTTGGAACGACAAGTGCCAGAACGACACTAAACAATCTGATATTGTTAGAGAAACATTTGGAGCACCAGGTTTCCCTTGAAATATGCATCGAAGTAGTAGGAATTCATGCGCTGTGATATAATAATATTTCGTTTCATCCGATCAGTAGCGAATGAAAAACGTACAAATTGTTTACGACAGATAAATAGGGACAAACAGGGAATGGACATTCGCACCAAGCACAATGTCATTAACATTACGGCAATCTGATAGGTTAAGGCAGCAACTTTTACACGTCCAATACCGGCTGATGGGTTCTGATTAACATGGCTTCGTTAACGGCTAGTGGCATCCGGTTACGGTTGCTAAATGAGTTGATTTACTGAGCTGATATCAAGGTATTTAGCATTGGCTGACGTGAGATTTCAAGCGGCTAGTTTCACCGTTTGAGATTACTGTGTTATCAGCAGTTTTAACTATTTTACGACACGTTGAGATAGTTCTCGATCTACACTACCTAAGCAGACGTTAGTGTGGTAGCTGGATAAAGGTCCTGGTGATGTCACCATGATGAAAGTGAACACTATTTCGGAAGACTATGGGAAGTTTACGGCGAATACAATGACTGAGAATGACATACTGCTGGGAAAGCAGAGCTATCGGTCACAACTCCTCCCTCTTTTCAATAGGTACCTACTGAACAACCGCTCAGCCAAAGCAAACAACGCGATTAGTTGCTGTGATTTAATTTTTGGTACCGGTGAATTGTATAACAGTCGATTATGGCTGTACATTCATCTACTGACTGTTTAACTCCAACTAGGATACTTGCACCACTTCCAACGTACCGACTGAGAGAGACAAGCAGATTAGTTTGTGTAAAGCAGACAACTTCAGTGATAAGACTGAAATTCTTGAATGTATGCAGAACAAATGTGCTAAGGAGTTTACGTAAACGGACAGCGGAAGATGGATGTCTGGGGGAACACCAAACTTCATGATCACAACAGGCCTGTAAGATTCGTATGGTGGGCCCATTTCACTTCGGCACCTTTTCTCCAATGTGAATACGAGTTTCCTGCATCAAGCCGTACATTAAGCAGAAAACTTAACAACTACAGGTTTGTGTCAGATGGGTACTTCAATCCCTATAGATGAGTGTGAATCACTGGCAAGTACGTATACAATGCGCGATTCGACGTTGCCGTTGAGATTATCCACAATGGGCTGCTGAGTTACCACATTGCTTGGGAAAGGTTGATAGGAGAGTACGGGAAGTAGATCCGTTGATTTCATAACCGTTTTCGTAGTAAAATTGATGATAGCTCAATACATATTGTAGGCTTCTATCTGACCAACTGGAAGGGGTGAGTTGGTTTCTTTTGATCGCACCGTCAGTGATTCAGGCGACGACAACTCGCTACATGCATATGCTCCCAATGTTGTCTGACTAAAATGATCAGATATTGCAAGACAATAGTACTCCGGCAGATCCATGCAATCTTTTTGGGCGTTCAAATCACCCCAAAAATATTAGCTGTTCACCTTGGGTAGCTCGATCATGTGACCCTAATTCAAAACTCCTCAAGATCGTCGTGACCGAATCGTTTCCAAGAGTACAGAATCCTGGATGAGTTTACATGAGGTCAACGCTTTCGAAGGTAGGACATCGGATAAAACATATCCATATCATGGAGCCTGTTAACAGCATACAAACAAGTGCAAGTGCAATAGTCTGTAGCTGAGAGAGAGATCAACGATATTAATGAGTGGAAATACTAACCTACAACGTCTTCAATATGGTGTCTAACAGTATTCAGGAAATGATACTGCTTCCGTCGTAAATCTGTGACAAATCTGGGTTCCGGTCGGACTCGAACCAACAACAGCGGGTTACAACACCCCACAGTTGGCCACAACAAGCAGACAGAATATTCACCATAGCTTACCTCTGCACGGTTTTCTAAATAGAATTTGCTGTCATTTCCGAGGGAAGCAGACAGGCGCCTTTTTTGGGGCTATATATTGAATTTATCTTACACTTACTACAGTCATATTCAATCACTAACAATGTTAAGGTCCGACGACACATCGTGTGACCCAGTGATGAGACACTGCGGATGAAACACCTCTCCTCCATAACACAGCAACAAACTTCCTCTAGGCGTTCATTAATCAAACTCGATCTTTTAATCTTCAACAGAACTGTGGTGTTCGCAACGGACGTAACTGTCTGACTGTAGACTATGGTTTCAATGAAAAAAGAACAGTACATATCCTCAGAAGCACAAGCCTCAATTAAAAATCTTCCACGCGGGTGGAACTGCAAGTTCACACAAGTTATCCTCACATCAGTCATTTTCAACGATCGTGGAGTTATTCATCCCAACCTCCGTCTAATTCTATTTACTATAGAAGGCTCCAAAACAAAATCTTTCGCCTCATGTTTTATCTGCATACAGGGTTGTCCGAAATGTGTGGCACATAAGTAAGGGGAACCAGCACGAATCCAATTATAAGCAGTATCAATAACACGTCCGATAACCACAACCACCAGCCATAACTCCACCCCAAGAATTGTTTCTCATAAATGTTACCATCCAAAAAATTTCTATATCGGCGACGTGGAAACCCTAACTTTGGCAACATACACCACCTGTGATTGCTAAAAATAATACACTACCGGTCGTGTCCGTATTTGTGTTTACCTGTTATTGAGGTTATAAAAACAAATGAGAAAGCGCCTTTCAAACGGATACACACAACAGCCGATTCGTTGAGAGAGTTTGCTTGTAAGATAACAGAAGTAAGCCGATTGAGTTCAAGTTTGTTTTCACCTCGTTAAGGTGAATGAACACAGTTCAACTCGGATTGCTACTTCTTGATTGTCACCGTCACAAGATGTCGAAATGGATTTTAATGTCTCTTGATACACACTCTGAAGCTGATACATTACGGCCTATTTCGTGCTCGTTTCAACTCACTGAGTAGAGAAGGCCTGAGTAGGGTTCGTATCGGCTACCTAACCCGTTGGTCACCAGTCCTAAAGGCAACAACTGTGACGGATGAGTTCTCTAAAACTGATTTGTAATTTCTTTTCATTTCGTTCGTGTGGAGTGACACAGTGTACTCAACTGTACATAAACTCCTCCGTCACAAGCCATGCCTTCGGAACTGGTGGCTCAACGAATAACAACACTTTCTCGTAAAGCGAAGGGTAGCCACTTAGCTTCCCTATCCGGACTATCTCTTCCAGACGAGTCCAAACAAAGGCTAAACCGGCCGTGGAGTATCGATTGGGAAGTGAACATCAGGTAGCGCTACAGAAGTATGTTAAACTGATTGCTCCCGTTAGTTGTTGGTCTTCACTGTCAAAACAAAATCGCGTGAGTGGCAAGCTCGTTTACCATACATAGTGCAGCCTGATCGCAGAGGTTCACTTTACGGAGCGTCGTCTTCTGTTTCAAACTGCTGAGTCGAACTGACGAGGCGGGCAGTTCGGCTCCACCCAGGTAGGAAAGTAACCTGTCGGGTTAATAGGGATTGCATTTTTGAGGATCAGTAACGTGAATTCGTTACGATCGCGGGACAGGGGCACTGAAACCTTATCGTGGTCGACGGAGGCTTGGATAGGTGAATCAGCTTACGACAACCTTTTGGTTGCGGTCCACCCTTCAGTCATAAAGGCTTTTTGTAGGTCGTGGCAAGCAAAAACGTAAGCCCTTGAAAATGAATTCGCTGAACATGCTGTTTACTTCGTTGTGCTAGTGATCAAAAGCTTGTGAAGTACAGAAGTACATTCTTAGCACTAACTGTGATGTTGGAAGCTAGTCATGTAATATCACCGCTAGCAGAGCTGGAAACCACTTTCAACAACGTCCGATGAATCGAGAAGTCACAGTCGGTATCCTAGAAGTAGATGAATACCAGGAAATGGGCTGGATAAGAAATTCTTTCGGCTTAACCGTTTGGTAAGCTTGAAGTGATTTTGTAGAGTTTCAACAGGAATTAGTGAATCTCCAAAGAAATCAAAGTTGAAGTACAAAATTCGATTGAAATATCTAGTCAGATATATAAGCTGTGCATCAAGGTGGGATATTTGCAAGAAGAAGGGGCTGACAAAGTTCTTTCACCATCTTTTGCAACTTACCTCTGTGAAGCAGACCGTTCATGTTTGTTGGTGGTTAAAACCAAATCAGGTAACAAACTTGGTTTTCAAAATATTATGTTTTGCACTCAACGATAATATGACATCAGACTACTAGCAAAGTTGAGCATCACTGAGAGTGTGACACATTAAAAAGTTGAGTGAAAATGTGTCTTTCAGACTTCTAATAAATCTCTTATAAAACTGCAAGTGTAATACTATGTATAATGAAGCGCCGTTGTAATTAAGACGGTGGAATCAGAAAATGATTCGTCGTTGTAATCGTTTGTTTATGTCGAACAAATTAGGAAATTCACGGGCTACCTAACTTACTTCTTGAGCTTCATCATGGGC
>JTDE01001119.1:66271-96624 GCA_014338405.1 Paragonimus skrjabini miyazakii
CATATCAGGTGAAACCCCGAAGGAAAAAAACCAGTAGGTGTGTGAGTGAGGCCTTTATGTCCATCCAGCCAACGCTGGTTAGCCAATTGAATGGCTAGCACGAAAAGGAAACCCTTATTTCTCGGAAAATAAACAGTGAGAGAGACTGCAATGACATGATCTATACTAGGAAGAAAGATGTATGAAATGTAATACAAGAAGCATTTCAGTATATGAGTGCATGTTAATGCATTCTAGAGCGGATAAAGTTGAAAAACAAAACCCGAAGTAGAACTACGAAAGGATCAGACAGACGATTCATCATTCAATAAACCAACGCGACAGCCAATGCAGTATGGTATTTGGTTTCTGTTGTATAATCATGGTTTTATGGGCTTAGGTTACTGCCAGGACGCCCAGACCTGGACAGGAGAGCGATTAGGGCCTTCAACCAAAGCCTTTGGCTCAAAAGCCTGTACCGCAAGGCAGCGGGTGACACACGCACACACACGCAGCAGCATCAACCATCCAGAACAGGCTCGACAGTCACAACCCAAGACATTCGGTACATTCACATAGAGATAATACTGCACAGACAAACCAGTCACACATACCGATAATCAGGTGAGGCAAAAAAGAAAATCACAAACCGAACTAAAACACAACATACTGACATCATACACAGCAACCGCCTCACAACGGACGCATCTGCCTTTTGTCTGACTGCTCCCCGTTGGCCAATCTGACACGGTTGAACTTGCAACGACCGAGGTCGCAGTCGGCACAACCCTCTGTATCAAAACAGCACGCAAGCCTGACCACCACGCCAAGGTAGCAGAAAAGGTCAGGCCGGCTGGACACAAAGGCCTCACTCACACACCCACTGGTTTTTTTCCTTCGGGGTTACACCTGATATGTGGTGTGTGAGTGGAACCACAAGTGGCGCAGCACAAGCCACTTGGGATAATGGTTTAAAGCGCAGGCGTCCTTTGGCTTCGGTCACTGTGACAGGCTAATCCGTTTCGGATGCCGCCAACCATCCTACTTGGAATGAATGGCGATGCCACACTTCCCGACTCACATATATGTGCTGTCATCTTAGTCTCACTTAGAAAATGAAAGCCTACCAGATGAGCTTGTTTGAGTCGGATTTCGCGTCCTCTTTTAAGAAAACACGACGAATGTAAACGTAACTGTAGGACCAGTTACAATCTTTGGATTAGTAAACCTGGAAAATGACATCGAAACATAAATTATGCTTTTTGTTCCGGGTTATCAACAATTTTCCGCTTTTTGAACCGCGAACGATGCTGCTATGAGTACTTCATCACGATCAAACCCAGTCCGTTGTGTTGTCCAACCGTTGTCTGTAAGGATTTTTCCTCAGTCTATGCAATCCAGTGCAGTCATTCCTTCAGTTTAGTTTGTCAAATACGCATATGGGGTAGTGAATTATGGCAACCCACATAGGGAAAAAGTAAACCACTTTGTTCCAATCTGTTGTCCAGTAATTGATTATCTCTATCACGCACGACTTGTGTTAGTTCAATAATTGGCCTCGACAAGAATGGACAGACAGTAAGCGCAAGTTCTTCACATGTTGACTAAGAATTTGCACTTTCGGGTCCGCGTATACAGGTCAGGACATGTGTACGCTTGACTGAGCAATACATTTAGGGTGGGCGTGTGTGCTTAACTTTGGTTTTCAACTGTACCGGAACAAAGTTTGAACGGTGATACCCTTGCGTGACAAGAATTTTCCATCTCCTTTTGATAACTGTCCCATAGTAGTCCATACCAAGTTGACCAAACACGTGGTTATTTTGAATTTAAGTTCCACTGTCGTATAGTACAACAGGCCTTAAAATTGAATCAGCTCGGCAAGTGTAAGTGGATTACGGAAGCCTGATCGCACGAAGGCCATATTAAAGAAATATATGACTCGTATTTTGGTGAGCACTGTCTTGCCTCAGCTGAGTATGCTCAGCTTTCGTTGACGTGACTATGTTCGAATGCCTAGTGGTGTAAACCCAACTGGTCGTTGTTACGTAACTGCAGTGCGTCCATTTTCACTCCCTACCGAATTGTATGGGCATGATTTGCCCATTTTGGAATACTAGGACAAAGCAGCTTGGAATATCCTAAACTGATAGTTACCAGAAGAGAATGTTGAGATAACCTACAGAAGATAAACTGTAGTGCAGTGTTTTAGGAACAAAAAACCAGACTTATTAAACACACAAACCTGGAGAAATAGCATAGTGCTGTTCGCCAGATCTCTATCTGCTATCCTAGTTGGCAGGAATAAAGTTGTCGGTAAAATTATCAGACTAACCGACATGCCATTGAGATGGGCATGCCACCACACCATGTGATAACTCAGTCCCTTCGACGCATTAAATAGAAGCGATTTTTCATTTCAGCTACATCGATTTCGACCACTAATTTTGTGCTATAAGCAAACATACTCCTGTATAAATGTTTTCATCAATGGCTGGTTTTAGACCACCAATAATCGTTGTCATGACTTTTAAATAGCATTAAGGCAGACAAACAAAGCGCCGTCAGCCGCGTTTTCTAACTCATTGAGGAACAGTCTGGGCGGAGATTGTCACACTGTCTGACGCTGTGAGCTTGTATGTGTACATTCACATCAGAGTTGACTTCTACCAAATTCTGTGCCGCCTAAAACATAGACTTTGTCGCATTTCAGACTAACATTTATCTTTTAGGACTGAAATTTAATTTGCATTTGTTCACAATGTATTCATTTCACTTTACAGTGCATATGCCATCATGTTTGACGCATTATTAATTCAAATAGCAACACCTTAACATAACTGGACTTGGTTCGTTTCAAGAAACTTACACCGAAGATCTTGGAAGGCCAGTTAGAAGGCCTTTACCCTGCAGTAGGGCTGGCGGACGGAAATCAAATTCACTAACAGCTATTCATTCAATTCAGACTGCACACACTGCTAAAATCAAAGACGCTTTCTTCGTGTTACTTTGGAGCAACAGAAAAATTGAGTGTAGTGTTTATTGTGCTGGCTCTCATACCGATACTTCACTACCGGTTTCCTCTGTGTTTGGTATCACCAACGTCCTTCCGTCACGAGTGGTAATCACGGAATTGTTGGCCGGGCGTTAAGATCTCTGTTCAACAGGAAACATTATAATCACTGGTTCATATCCTTATGGCCATAATCTGTGGACTGTGTCCATCCATGATAACAACTTGTGAACAGAGCACACATTAGTAACCGGAAAGGTGTTCATCGATTTTTTAGAACCCTAGCAACTGTATCCTACAACCCAACTTTGCTTACTGTAAACGATGCAGCTACGGCCGTATTCCGTAGTTCTCTGTCATCATACTTTGCTTGTTGCACTTCGTCCTTTTTGTAATCGTTTGTCTGATCCCTGAATCCATGACGTCTAGTTTGTGGGCATCATTGATTTATTACCTAAATCTAGTTACATTCCTATAAGATCCTAACAGAATTTCACGCAGTTTGCACTTCACATTCTTTTGCCTTAAAGTTGTTCAAGGAATCAGTGGCCTTCACTGGGTTTGTATCTTATTTCGCCATTCATCTAATGGGTAATGAAAACTTTTAAGGTTAGGTTTACGAAAAAGTCATTTCTATCATTTATTTTTCAAATTGCCATCAAATTTCAATCAGAGTGGTTTTAATTCCTATTATCTATTCGCGTTCGAATGCGTTTACCATGCAGTTTCAGTCGCCAATGGAACAATGTTACTGCATTGACGCTACAAAGAGTTCAGATGTCTATATCTGGGACCAGGAAACGAACATTTTGTTCAACCAGTCGTTCAGAATCAGTGGGGAAGATATGGTTTTCACCAAGTCATTTCCAAACCAATTGTTCTCAGGCTTTTTCAGGTAACGCCACCTAACATTTCGGAATGCGACATCATTATCCGCTGGGTTTCCTAGCCAGCTTATCATCATCTTCTCCGCTTAGTGTGGGTTACCGAAACTAACAACTAACCTAATTGCTTAACATAATCCAGTATAAAGTTACACGTTTCACGTGTCAGTGCGTTAGGCAAGCATTGTGCAACTATGTCAGGTTATCATTCTGATGCTGAATTCATTATCGCTCTTTTGTCTTTAAACCATCCCCTAGAGGAGAACGTTGTCCACTCTGGCAAACACTGTTCTAAACAGTGATATCCCAGATGGTTATATTAACAATACTTGGCTAGGGCTTATTTGCCCTGGCTAAGTGATCACGTCATCGGTCTGATCTGCAATGAGTCTGGCTACTAAGCTTATGAGCATATCAAAGATTTGAATATCAATTTCACTGTGGGCCAGCTAGCGATAAATGGCGCCGGTTAGAATCTGTTAACCTAAAGAACGTGGTAGATACGTGACCATTTGTGCGTTCGCTCGGGATCTTTCATTTTGATGGTTGGTCACGTTTCTAAAAGTACTTCGCCATCGTTGTTCCTGTCCGCCTTCATTGATTTATAGGCCAGTTTGGACTTTCTAATGTTGCCCTTCCTGGATGTAGCCGTTCATGAAAGTTCACATTCTTAGGACTCCACGTTAAATTAATCGCGTTACATTCGATGTAGCCATCCGCACGCTTTTCCATGAAAACCAAACCATTAAAATAGTTCGAAGATTGTTTGTTTCTCGTTTGAATTTAACCATATCACTGAAAATTACAGCGTACGATAGCGACTAACAGAATCTAGAAATATCTCATGTACAACATAACAGACTATTTAATTGCTAAGTTTAGTGCACGGTGGTTAGCAAAATCAAAATTTCCTACATAGTGGCCAACAAGTTTGTTAGAATAAAATGAGATCAGTGTCCGTTCATAGTTTGCCTTTCGTTCTCAGAACTGTTTTGACTAATAAAAACTGGGTCACGTGTGTTTACTTACAGTACTACTCATTCTCAACACTTTTATGAATGATGACATTTCTGCATAAAATATACGGTATTAAAGGGCCACTCATGCAGCCCGTACGCAGATAGCATTTTCGACGAACAACTCTAAACAGCAACTGTTGCTGGAATGTTTTTCTCGAGTTTGTTATTGTGTTTAGTGTTTATTTTTGTGTTAACGGGTGAGACTTGAGGATGACTGTCACAATTTGGGCTATCTCTGAACAGAAAAAGGGATGATCATCATAGGTGGCGACACATTCTACCAAGCTGTCTAAACAACACCGATCCAAATGGCGCAGCAAGGTAAACACAAGATAAGCCATATAAGCGAATGAAGTAAACGACCTTTGATGATGAACCAATGAAGAATCACTGTGCTCACCAACGCTTGGGTGTATCTTCTGTTTAGGTCACGTCGTTTAGCTCCACCGCTCATTATGTTTCGGCCAATGTCGCCCACAGACGTTCAGCATGGCCTGCAGGTTTGACGCATCAGATAATATCCGAACCTGAACTGAACGGTCACAAATTAGGTAGCCATTCGAACCCGAGACATGTGAAATTAGTATTTCGTTTGGAAGCACAATGTGGTTATATTCCATTGATGATTGGGACAGAGGTAAGGTGTTAGTTTTTATAACAAATCGCGCGAGTGCAAGTCTAAACCAGCCACTGTACCGCGGTTGCTCAGTTGAACTACACTAATGTAACTGTCGGCTTTTCTAAACCTTTCCTGAAAAACGTTAGACAACGTGATACGAAGGGTCCCATTATGTGAAATAAACGCAACACTGTCACCTTCATCAAAGACAGACCTGAAAATGTTTTTCGTTCCTGAACCACCCGCATACCTTTGAGTCACTTGTGATGTTGTAATACCATTTCTCTTTAGATTGTAGAAGTCACTCAACGTCGGAGTACACATTAAATATGGCTTTGACATTTTGTGAAAGAACGCATTCGCAGCTGACGTATTTGATACTGCACGTGCAAAGTTAGTTGATGTTGGCGTTCTGGCTTACCCATCTTGCCGTTTTCCTTCCGAAAGGATAGGTTAAAATCGTTAACATCTGCGACAGACTGGCAGTGTTAATTATCCTTTGAACTGTCAATAATTGACTGGCCCATATTTACGCAGTTATCTCATTTAGTCGGTTGTGGTTTATGATAACATGACGTAATTCATTTTTGTGTAGATATGCTGCTTGTTGTAGAACCGTCTTGCAATACGCTTGGCTCGGTTGTATTGGGTGAGGCAACTGTATGACGAGGCACACTGCAACAAAAAACTTACTAGAACTGTGGAGCTTGTAAGCGAACAGGACAAGATGTAGACCAGTGTATCCGTGAGAATCGGAGACAGTAGACACATTGTATGGTGATGGACGATCGGAGACAGGTTAATCGATAGTGAGGGGAGGAGACAGTGTGCACTCGAGAGAATGATTTTCGGTGGAACTGGAGTCACGTGTTACAAGCCTTGATGGAGCATCAACAACAAGAACTGATCAAGCGTATCGGGTTGAATTGAGATGGTTTCCCCATTGGAGGATGTGCGACCAGCTGAAGCTCAGTTACAAGACATTACGAAACAAACTGGGGTCCGTCAACGTCAGCCAATCATACCAGTTACTGGCTACATCGAAGACGTCAGTAAGAGGTGGTGATTAAAACAATTTGTTTAAACATTCGTCGAATTTAAACAACCGATCTACTTGAATCCAGGCCATGAAATGTAAGAATGTAAATGTCAATCAAATCAGTGCCATCCGATATCAGTTCATATTGTAAACAATGCAATTTCTCTATAAAAAGGGTATCATTTTTCCGAAAAGATACGTTTACTTTTCTGACCTAGACGCCCCTTGTCCTGATTTTTTGACATTTCGACCGTGTTCGTGACAATAGGTTCGTTAAAGTGTGCAAATCTAGCGTGAAACAATTTTCAAATTGTTCATTAAGTTGATAATCAAACAAATTGTTTGATACAAGTGGTTTATACGTAGAGTAGTTTCTATGTTGCACACCTAGTGACAGGTAGTCACTACGTTTTGTACGATCAATCTAGTTCATTGATCTGTTTTAGTCAAATTAAAACCTGATGCTAGGTAGCCTCTTCAAAACACGATCAGTCACATATATACATACCTTAGTTTGTCTGACTTACGTCATCGCTACCATATTAACACCACCGTCTGGTTCGTATTAATCATTGAGAAGTTCTAACAAAACAAAGGAGATTATGGTCTATAAAGTATCCCAGACCATACCAGTATACATGTTTTATCGCCGAAAGATTTCCTCTATTGACTAACCTTTTATCAATGATGAGTTGTCAACTATTTCGATTGTTAGAAATCTGACGAAACCTGTGTATGAGATTGCCTTTAACAACGAGGTATGTTGGTGAGTCTAATCTCTTGGAAATAAGGCTCAGGTGCTTAGATTGTTTCCGATGTCCCATCTTGAGGTTCACCAAGGCAGCACACAAGTCAATGAATATATATATATATATATATATATATATAATGAACATAAATTTTGCGTCCCCGGTTAAGCGACACACTGCTGGCCTATGTTGAGCATTACTGCGTAGGTTCATTCAATCTGTTGTTGTGAGACAGGTTAAAAAACCCGCATGATACAGCGAGTACCTGATAGAATTTGAGAAGATCAGTAGATTCAGTTGACTCAGTGTTTGTTTAGAGTCTGATCGTCTTCGACAGCTACACACTTAATGGATTTAAGCTCTCTGACAAATATCGAACCATTGAGTTAGCGGAATACAATCAATACATGCCAGAGGTTATTTTTATAGCTATCGCATAGGCCAGCACCATTAAATCTGCGTTCTTCTCAGTGCACTCAAAATCATTTTATCAAAACATTGAACCTGCCGTTGTCCCGAGTACATACCAAAGCTGAACAAATTACGCGATTATGATTGCTGCCTTGATGTTCAAACCAAGGGTGTACAATTCAAGTGGTACTTGTTAGCTAGGTGAGTGTTCTGGCACTAATGTTTTACTTTTTGATGTGGTAAAGTGTTGGTTGTTGAACGTAGCTAAGCCATATGAATGTACTTCATTGAGCCTAAGGATCAGATACCGCGGTCAGTTAAGCTTGCATATGTTTTCTCAGCCAACCCGGGTATTATTACACAACTTCATTGTTCCATTCGGTTACGATAGCGTTCCTTTGCTGCAAGCCATAGTCTGGAGTCGGCTTTCTTAAGGAAAACCTCATTTTTGACTACAGTTTTCACAACTTATATCAACTCCCAACCGGTCTATGTCGAAATGAAGCACCGTAAACCTGCTAACCTCCTTCACTCGCGCGTACATCGGTGTAGAGGGTGAATGATAGACAGAGGCCTTAGCGCCTGTAAGGGGAACGCTGAGCAGTGTGCTGACCACCGGGCCATTAACCTCACACTAGACGTAACCGAGCTAGAACATTTAAACTTCAAACCAGAAAAGCGTCTGAATAGGGCCCAAGTTGTCAAATCGTTCTACAGGAAAATAGTGACTATCCCGTGACTTTAAGGCGCAATCGAAATTTTCTTATAAAGTTAGAGTTCGAGTTTATTTGATCCTACTGTTATTGTTGTAGTTACTGACGAGCTGTGCGACTGTCATTTAGTTGACTCTAAGGAAAACAAGATTCGATTGAAAGTTGACGTTAAAAGCTTGACAAAAGCACTCTTAGTGCTAAAATTTTTCTGGGTGTAAGGACACGGATATTGCCTCAGCCTATGGAAAGGCTAACTGAAAATCCCTGTTAATGGCGGCTTCATTTGTGTTCTTGTAACCTACTGAGTCTGTGTTAAATGTTGCCATAATTTAACACATCTTGACAATACGCATGCGATATTCTGTACTCAATCAATCTTCAGGCGTCCTCTTTACGTTTACCAAGCAGAAGATAGTATTACTGGTCAGAAAAGTAGGCGTGGTACGTGTTAGCAACCAAAATGTCCTTCACATAAGACCAGCTGTTTCGGATTTCGGTGAAATCCTAGACTAATCTAGATTGTGAAGACCTCAGGTTTCACTGGTTTTAGAACTCATCAAAGATTAATTTAGTCTTTCAAGTCCACACGGTTTCTACTATCGACTTCCATAAATTTCGTTTGGTTCCAACACTTCTGGCGTTATTCTTCGACTAACCTCTTCATACGAGAAATGTGAAATCGCTTCCAGTCAGTTCACACAATCCATTTATTGACGCGTAACTGACAATCCTAACAGACTAGTTGCCAAAGTCGTGGATTTCGGCTGAACCTAAACAGGCGACAGAAACAACATTCCCGAAAGCGCGAGGCACTCCACCAGCTAAGATACGAAGTCATTCTAGAAGCTGGTTCACACCCAGTCATCGCACAAATTTTGAGCTTCGGTCTCTTCGACGTAATCTAACTTGCCACATTACTTGTCGACAACGCAAGTCCAGCGATCAACAGTGGCATTGGTGGAATTCACCGCGTACCATTTCAATAATCCTGCCTGGGTAGTCAATTGCTTGGGTTATTTGCTGGATTCCGCAAGACAGAGGATCTGATGAGTAAATGAATTCAAATATGAAATTTCCGAGCTCCTGGCGAAAATCACCAGCTTAGCTGGTAAGCCGCTTGCAACTTTTAGGCGTACTGTTTTTGTTGCGAGCTCGAATTCAGTAGAAGCACCAATTTTCACAGTTGGGTCTCTTCTACATTGTTACTGTATCACACTACTTATCAGTAATTCAATTATAATAACGTTGATTCAAGTGGTAAGGTTAATGAGACTATCTTCCAGATGAAAGTCAAAATAGGTAATCAAACTTATTGGAATTTATACGGTACGGTTAGGCGCTAACTTTCTGATGCTGACTTGCGATCGACATGATTTGAAACAACCAGACAGAATACACATAGATGCAGACGACCTAAGTTAAACTTGTGAACCCACCACTCGCCAATAGTAAAAAAAATCGCTCAAGTTTAATCAATTTTGTGACGTAAATTTGATCAGAGGTCCTAATCGTGGAGTCAGTGACTGAAGTCAGTAGAACCGTTAAGGTGCCTCCTCTTGTGACGATCTGACAACCTGAACAGCATTCACAGGCGAATGTGTCTGAGCGTTTTCATGCCATAATAAAGTTTTGCCTAATGTGAGATAAATGGCGCAGCGGTCAACAGTGTTGCTCTATAAATCTGTGGTCGAGGTTTCAGTTCAAGCCATTTTAAGGATATGCACTACTAATGAGGTCTAACAAGAGCAGAGCTAGAGGAAAATGCATCGTTTCGAAAGTTTCAGATTAAATAGTTTACGAGAATGCGTCAGCTGCAGTCACTTGTGAATAACGTTCGATTTATGTTAACTATAAATGCGATAGATTTACACACCATGGGGCTTGTTAGCACATCATAGGCTTTGGCTCTGTCTCTGAATTTTATGCTACTCATCAATCCGTATTGCCTTATCAAAGATGTACACAAAGTTGTGTATCATATCATCATCAAGGGTTTCTCGACTACTGTCTGAACTCTCAATCTACCAACAGACTAACTTATAGCTAAGACAGAGTTCAAACGTATGTTCCGGTGCGATACTATGAGAAATCCGACGTTTATTACTCATCGTATGCACATAGTTTTTCAAAGATTTCAGGTGAACAGAAGCCCTGTGGCTCTCTACAACAGGATCACTCGCCACATGTTCTCTGTAAGCACGAGTTCTCTTACGTTATACATTGAGCGTGTGCTTTCGGAAGTGAGACCAACACACACCTAGTACCAGACTCCCAGTGACGAAACCAACATTTTAAAGATGGTTGTCATAAATCTCTGTTTATTGTTCCTTATCCTCCGTCTACTCGTTGGACCTTGCAATACAGCTTAAATGTTTCAGTCTTTCAGATATCAAGTCACTGTAAACCTTGAGGTTGTCACTGACTGTGTCGATGATGCGTTAGTTACGAATCGAGAACTTGATAAACACCGCCATCATTTTATTCTATTGCTCACACGTTTAGCTGATTTCTAATTTTCTAGTAATTGGTCCACATGTGGAATTAGCAAGGAATTAGTTGGTGTCTTAGATCATTACATCGATTACTTCGGAACCAAGCCACTTGCGGGTCAACATCTAGCCCCTTGCTCCCTGAGACAAATCTATTTTTTTACAAGGTGTGATCAACTGTCAGACCCCTCTATTCTGCATTCTCTGTATATCCTCCAATTGGTTAGAGATTTGCTTCGAACTTCCGAGAAAGATTGTGGCTTCGGTCCCGAAGCATTCCAGGCGCATGATGACGCCCAGGTACCATTCAGCTATGCGATCAACCCGGAACATTAAACTTTCAACTCAACTGCTGCTGTCTACTGATGCATCCGCTGACGATGTCAGTAGAGTTCTTCTGTAACTGATTTACAGCGAGTCGTAACCAAGAAATCCTCCTCTTTGCAGACCAAACATAGTATTCTTAGCCGCAAATTACAAGAGGTTTTTTGTCTATTCTCCATGTTGGATTTTTTGAAGTTCGTCTGGTATGTTTGTCATCTTTTGTTTGGTTTGAGGCAGAACGATGAATCCGTAGAGATGTGTTTGGTTTGATTGCAGAAAGCCTATCCTTAATCTGCCTTTATTTCTTTGCTGTGCGCAGTAAACGGTCATAACGAATTTTGTACCATAATTACACATAAAATGCTTACTTTCTCCCTTCTTACAACTATCCTTGTCTATCTGTCTAAACTTCCTCCTTGGTGTTGTTTGACACGTTCTGATCTTCATCTGTACCCAATTGTTTTAATGAGGTCACTTCCCGTCGACCGGTAGCTGTTTTTGAACATGTGCTTAGTTGCCCCATTTTGAACTGCTTTGTTGGATAATTTGTGTAATCGGTTGATTCATATTCAAGGTGAGACAGTACCTTTGTTGTAATTTTATTAAACAGCACCGTATAAATTCCAATTCTTCCGATCGCCCTTTCTGACAGTTTTTGGACTTGGAAGATAGTCCCGTTAATCCGACCGTCTGAGTGAGCGTTATTGGATTGTCAAATACGCGTTACTGAGTGAATTACCCCCAAATCGCCAGGAGCGATTTAACATCCCCATTTGAAGCACTTTCATAAAGATTGAGATTCTATTATACGCTCCGGACACTTCAGTAGTCGGTTAGCAGCTGGTGGGACAATAATCAGTATTTTGAATTTCTAGAACGATATAAAACATATACCTGATGCACTGATGGGAAATTCGGTGTAGTTTCAAACACACAGTACCTTTTGGTCAGGCTCACAGCTGTTATGATGATGATAATGATGATGATGTGGTTTCCAGACCATATTATCGAACTTCATTTGTCTGATCTTACCTTTGCATTCTTTTCACACTGATGTTTTCCACATTCCGAATTCTCCTTGCGTCCACTTAACTACGTGCCATCTCTACGGATATTTCCGCTCACATTTTACTTATCTCTTCATCGTTCTTTTTACGTAACTTGTTTTTATTGTTTGATCTCGATGACTACCTCACATTCAGGCTGATCGCCATTCGTTTTGTAAAAGGAATGAAAATTTGTTTTCACCGGTAGATGCATCGCCACATCATGACCTTTAATAGAAGCTTTTTATTTGTTTTTATCTAGCTGACCCCTTATTGCCTTCTAACGGAGCAGTGTTCCTGATGATTGGTATCGGCGGATTCAGACGATTGTTCAATAAACGAAGTTTGTTAGGAGAAAGTTTCCCAAATTCTCCTCTTGCATTTGGTGGCCAATTTTAGCACTTTATTAGCTGTCACTGTGGTCACAGGTTCACACTTCCATTCAGTATTCTTTCGCAGTTTATCCAATACATTTGTCTGTTGGTACATGGAATCGAACATCTGTTAGTTCGCTACTAACATCACTGTTGTGCATTCTAATTCGTAAATGACACTCACGGCTTAGTCGGTACAAAGATGAATACAATGTTCATCTCTCACCTCACCAACCAGCCAGTCGGTACCCAAAGATGGTGTTCAGTATTTCGCTAATAAACCGGCGTGGGGAACGAAATTTTTCCCTTCAAGAGAGGTCCATAGTCAAAACGCTAAGCATACACTTGATCTGTCAGACTGTGTACTTCGTTTTAGGCAATACCTGAAAAGATTCATGTCGGTCTCAACAACTTCACAAGGTACTGAAGACTCGCCATCAACATTTAGTGTATAGTGACAAAGTCCAGCACTCACCTCAACCACCAACCTATTCACAGTGAGATTACAAGAAGACGTAAGTGTCATCAATGAACAGCATGGTATTGTGAATAGCGACTATCACAAATAAGTCTGCGTCAGTATATGTGGCAGACATCTTGTCTACGATCAAATCTGCATATGGCGACCTCATCGATTTCGAAGGAACCTCATTCCTTCATTTCGCACACCTCTGTAAATCTAATCGTTACCGACCGGGATAATGAAAGAACGACGTTTATCTATCCGTCTACCGAAAAAACGTGTTTTGTCATAATTTCCAATTTCCCATCATTTTCTAATTTCTTCAACTAAGGGTTACTGACAGGCATGTTAAATTTCCTCAACGTTTGCTTCCATTCTTTAACAGTTCTGGCAGTGTATTTCTAGTTTAGGAAATCTGTAAATGGATAGTGTAGTAGAACTAATCAATAATTTTTATACTCTGACGTCTCGCTGGTCGTGGTAATTTCCACCCGAAGCATTTTACACCTAGTCGGTTGCCAAATGCCGCTTGATTCAAATCGCATGACGCTTACAAACCACGTTGAATGCTTGCTGAATGCGTCTTACTGTCTACCTTTTTGTAAAATAAGCCGAATTTTTGAGTTTTGTATGCACATGCCTGAAGGGCCATATTTTTCATAGGTCGTTACTATAACCTTGCAAGTGTCTGATAAGTTGAGAGCTGGCCTGAGATCCATTTCTTTCCTAGTGGTCTTTTATTAAACTGTTTCAACAAAAATCCAAACGTCAACATGAAAGCGACAGTCCTGTAGGACTCTCCCCAGTTTTTGGCGGTTTGGCATATTTGGAGGTGCATTAGTCAAAAGGTTTTCATGAATTTACTCTATGAGATTCAGAGTGGTGGGTTAGATTTTTCCCTCGAATATGTCAAAGTTGGCCTCCGATTTAATATTACTTCGACTGGGTATACCCGGGGAAGTCAGGTTCGTGAAGATCACTTAGGGTTCCCTCACGTTTATGGTTGTATCGACCGCACATTCAACCATGCAACGAATTTTTGGACACTGACTCTCAAACGAGAAACAAACAGTTTCGGTTTGCATATGTCTGAGGTCTGCCTCCTTTTCAGTGAAATGTAACGTTCACTGAAGGTGACTCCTATATATTGGATAATGGGTAAGTCATTAAAAAATAACTACATGCCCGTCTTGCAAGCGGACAGGGAGTTTATGGACACCTGTCTCGTTGGATCACTTTTTCGGATGACGTTTGTCAACAGTGACCGCCTCCTATACTTTTCGACTGTTTCATGGGTGGCAGTTTCGGAAAGTGCGGCTGAGAATTTAGTGATCGCTTGCCAAAACTAAATTGACCGTCATGGATCAAGCAGATAGCACTGTCTTATTCAGCACTGGACCACCTCCTAGTGGTGTCGACTGGGAGGTCTCGGTGCAAACCTTGACTGTCTGAGAGTTCAGCAAGTCCAGATAGGGCCAACCGCTTTATTTGGTTCTAATCGTACTGGTTACATTCGATCAGGATAATGAAATCACCATCAGCACCTCCGTGCAGGCATCTACTAATACACAGGATAGACAAGCAGAATACACCTGTTCAGAATGTAACCAGATTTGAAAACTGAATGCTGGTTTGTAGGCGCATACTCGTGTGCATCGACGCAGGAATGGTTCAGAGCAGGAAGTGGATACCCAGCCTGCCACAATCTTTGACTGTGCCAACTGTGACTGCAGCTTCCCACCAAAATCGGTCTCAGTCAACATAGAGGGCATGCACCTCCCGCCGAACGCAACCACGAGAAGCTCATGTCCATGAAAACCGCCGGATCCAATTGGTCTCAGCAAGAATCGGCTTCTCTTATCAGAGGTGCCGATGCACTGGCTCCGTCGTGTCCTACTCGACGCGAACTTCATCATCAGCTCCTGGCACATTTCCCAAGTTGTACTTTGGAGAGCATTCGGACCCGTGTGTATGCGCTGAATTGGCAAACGAATACTGTACCCACTGCCGATCCAACCACCGTCCCACAGACTAACACGACATCAGACATTAGGTCCCAATCTGCTGATTACTCCGAGTGGTTTATCTGTTTGATCCAAACAGCGATTATCCAACTAGAATCCAACAGCGAGGCTTTCCTTCACAGTGATGAATTACCAGCTATTGCCCGTTGTCTTCAGACATGCATTTTCACAATAGTACAAGCTAAATCGGCGCTGAACGTGCACGCCACACTAGCTTTTACGTATACCTGGCAAACTGTCACTCGACGACGTGGTCGTGTTAACGTGGAACTCCACGAGACCAGGAAATAGATACGGAGAGCTAACTATGTAGCGATTCAAACGATGTACCACCAGCGTAAAAAAGATGCTGCGTATGCAATTTTTTCTGGCAACTGGAGAACTGCCTACATGATGAACCGCGTCCTCCCGGATAGTCCAAACGACTACTGGTACCAGGCACTTTCGCCTCATCCGCACGTTGGTGATCGACCATCTCCCACGATTCTGCCTCAGGACTGATCTCTGGTCGACCCGATCACTGGGGAACATGGGAAACACCATTCCAGGTTTGGACAAATTGTTGCACAAGCATGTGAAGCACATGAAAGCTGATGCCTTGACCGGATACGTTAACCTTTTCTTGTTAACCCAAGGTTGTCCAATCCACTAATACCGCTTTTGCATCACGCCCTTACCCAAAGTGAACAATCCTTCAACTCCCACCGAACTCAGACTAGTTGCCGTATCTTCAACGTGGATACGTTCTTTTCACAAGATGTTGGATGATCGTTCGAATACGCTCTTGCAACTGCCCGCTCTCCAGTTTGCACTGCTACACCGTGACGGTTGTCTCGAGGTGACCTCAATTCCTCATTCGCCGCTTCGGAACTCATGTACCACGTCTTCAAGTCTGTGTGCGGCTTTTATCGACGTGTCCAATGCGTTCGTTTCTATCTCACAAGATTAGATTATCAGATCGGCCCTAGCCTTCGGTGCTCCTCCACCTCTAACGCATTACATTGCCGAATCCTACATGAATGCTTCCGCCACGCTCAATGACTCCGTTCTCCAGTCCCAGCGTGGTGTTCGCCAGGGTGACCCATCGTCCCCGCTATTATTCATAATGGCAATGGATGAGGTGCTGGCACTACCTCCACCGGAGCTTGGCTACCAGTTCCACGACACACTGGTTAGCGATTTCGCCTACACCGACGATTTGATACTTCTAGCTGAGAATCCTACGCGTCTCTCCAAGAAGCTTGCAGCCACCGCTAGTGCCCTGGAACTATCCGGACTGAAGATCAACACGCAGAAGACTAAACTCATGATCACCCGCAGTGGCCATAAACATAACGTAACTGCCACCTCTGATGAGTCCATCCACTTCGGCCCTGACATGATCCATTCACTAAGCGCCTTCGACACGGTGACCTATCTGGGTATCCCGTTCACCTGCAAAGGTAAAGCATTCACTAATTACTGTCTGCAACTTCGTACGGTGCTGGATGAAACCACCAAAGCACCCTTGAAGCCACATCAGTGTCTTGAACTCCTGAGACAACATCTGATTCCGAAAAGGAACCACTCATTAGTGTTGAGCCGAGTTCACAGTTACACGCTCAAAGCTATGGAATGTACGATTCGCCAGTTTGTTCGGCAGTGGCTCCGCCTTTCAAAAGACACAACAGTTAGCTACATCCACACCCCAGTTCGTTTGGGCAGTCTGGACATCCCGAATTTATCCACCACTATTCTCATCTCGCGCAAACCTCGAGTGAAGAGACTACTCTCCAGCCAATGTGTAGTTCTGCGGAATATGGTCAAAGATAAATCGTTTGGCCCTATCCTGAGGGAGGTGGACGTCCCGGTACGCGTTCAGAGTGTAGTGGTGTCGAACAAGAAGGAAGCCCACGTGACGTGGATGGGTAAACTCTTTCATTCGATAGACAGCCGTGGTCTTCAAGAAGTGTCACACTCTCCACTCTCTAATCGTTGGTTGTTTAATCCAGACCGCATCTTTCCCAGAATCTTTATTCCTACCATCCAGCACAGATTTAGTCTCTTGCGGACTAAGGTCCAAAATTCACGAGGTGGCCGGAGTGACCATTAAGTTCTCGGCCGTGGCAACTGCGGTCAACCGGAAAGCCTTGCTCATATTCTGCAGCCATGCTGGATCACTAATGACGCGTGCGTTGTGCTCGATACAACTGCTTGGCCAAAGACCTAGAAAATCGGCTACGCAAGTAGAACTATACAGTCTTCGAGGAGTTGCGGGTACCAACGGCAAGCTCGTTCATCAAACCCAATGTGATCGCGGTTCGTGACGGCGCTGATGTAGTGCTTGACGTCAATATAGTGGATGAATATCGAAGCCAACTTGCCTGGACGGACAAGGTCGCGAAGTACAGAACTGATTTTTGTAATGCTGTCATTGAACCGGTCCTCCGTACTACGGGCTGTGATGTGAACTCAGTTTCTCATTCACCTGTGATCATCTCCTTTCGTGGTACTATATTTCTCTTTTTAAGCAGCGCTATTCTTCGACTGGGACTGCCCCCTTATGCAGTCACGGATTTATGTCTACTGACCGTTCTAGGTTCACTACAAACCTACGACACATTTATGTGGGAAACCTGGCGTTTAGTGTTGTCACCCCTCTGACAGCCGTCTCACTATGAAGGACACTTTTCTGTCCCGATGCGTGAGCCTTGACTGTGACAGCACCCCTGTACCACTCTTTTCCTATGCGGGGTTCTGTGGGCCCAATAATTTTTCTAGTGGTCCATCTCTAAACGCTTTCAATAAATGCCCAATCTACCCCAAAATAAGGACGACAAGCCTGTGTGCTCGGTTTCAGGTGTGGGAGGATTATGAAGGTGAATGTGGTGGGAAACAATTCAGGACGGAAGGTTCCACAAATTCTTCCTGAGAGATGCAGTGTTGTGTCTTTTCGACCCTGGCGGAACAGTTTGTAAATAGACTCAGAGCATCTACCGTTTCGGCCCCTGAGCCTCATCTAAATACTTACACGAGTAGCTTTATATCACCAAGGTAATGGTCAGCGCAATTTTGACGGCGAAACCGTACGACTTCACATTTATTAATAGTGAACAGGTTGTTTTCTGTGGACCACGAGTTTAGAGAGTTAAGTTCATTCTGTTGGGTTATCACATGTCCCCAGCACTCTAGAACTCCCACAGCTGTGGGTTGTCGGTCTAGAGCAACAACAATAGTTTGTCAATATTGGGTCTTTCAGGAACGAAAAAAACAAATGGCACGGATACCAAAATTAATATTTGAGGAACACCATCGTTGGCAGAGAATCACTCTGACAGTTGTTCATTCACACTGATGTTGAGCCTATGTTCAGTCAGATAATCCTCGAGCTTCACGCGTGAGTGCTCATCAGGGTCTTAACTATTGAGTTTCGCAGCAAGATAGAGTGATCGACCCTGTCAAAAGCTTTGGAAAAGTCAAGATAAACCACGCTAGCGGTCAGTCCTGCCTCTGTATTCCTCATCCAAACATCAGGAGCAATTAGCAGATTCGTTACGCATGAGCATTCCAAACAAAACTATGTTGCTCCTTGGTGATGATTTGGAGGTCTTCAGCCATGGCTCGGAGAGTCATCTAGTAGGCTGTCCATTACTTTAGAGACCAATGAAAGCTGGATCATCTCTGCATCCACGTTTGAAGATGGATGATGTGGATTTGCACTCTGACCCATATGCTTTACTAGCAAGTTAACTCAAACCTTTTTTATTTTCGCGAAATTAAGCGGCCACAAATGAGATCTAAATGTGTTTGTTGTAGTCAATTATTAATGAGGTTCAGTTTATAGCACTCTTACTTCTTTGAACTTTTACAACTGGTGTTCTGACAAGGTTGACTTTAACTCAGGCATCAGGAATAGATTGTTACACTGCCCCGCAAGTTAACGCACACTATCATCCGATTATGGATGTGCAGAGTGATTGCCATCTATTCAAGAAATCCCTATCATTAGCTATCATGTATGTGGACAGCAGACGATGCAGTAACTTAACTCCGCTATGAGTTCCATCGCAAGTTGTCACGGCGCAAAACAACATCTGCCCTGTCTGGTTAGTTGTGCGCATGGCTTGCTGAGTCCCTTGGGTGCACATTTGCTTTTTCTCCCTTTCATAAGTTTATCGTTGAAAATCTTCTTCTGGATATTGCTGCCCCAATTGTCTCCGCAATGTGTGTAGTACTACAGCGGACAAACCTTACGTGCAGTTTATAAGTGATGAGGAAATCAACTTGCTAAACCCACACTGTTACCAGTAGCAACGTATAAAGGAAATGGGGGACACATCACTTGCACGGGTTCGTTCAAATATTGGTAGACGGGAGCAAAGTGTCTACGGCTAATTTCACCTGCTCAGGTCCTGGATAGCTACTTTCGCTTTTCGAAACTATCCTAAGTAACGTGTAACAGAATGTACAAAACCATATAAACTTGAACGAAGTAAATGCTTCTAATTCTAGCTACCATTAACCATTGAACTAAAAGGCACATCACAATTTGAAACAGTCTGCTTGGTATTCTCAGTGAGCACGGTTGAGGTTTTGTCTGTTGTGTGACGCTCGCATCTAATCGCAGCTTTCTCATTTGATTCAAACAGTTGAGCTCATAGCCTTAGGAATGCGTTCGAATTTGTGAATACACTTCAAGCCCGTAATAAAAACATGTTTTCTTTAGCATAACAACCATGTTCGCAATTGTGTCATTTATTTAACCGATGGACTACGGTTGTAATTTTATTGAAAAACGATGTGTCGATTGGTCTGGCAACGAATTACCTGAAGAAGCTGCTTTTAAGCTGGATCCACAATCTTTAATCTACTCTTAACGACAAGACCCGCAGACTAACTGATTAACTGGCAGTGGAGTCTCCATTCGTACTACTGATAGCAGATGTTATCATGGTCACTTTGTAACCTATGATATTTAGCTATACCACAGATCATACTGTTCTCTGCCGATGCTATGCCGATTATATGTTCGTCATCATCAACACCTTAGCCGATATTTCTAATGGGCCATACTGCACACAAACGCAGATACATTTAACTTCAGAATCAAAATCACTTCCCCGAAGCGTGGTTAAATATCTAGAGGAAAAAACTAGGTTCTGCCCAACAGATATTTTAGATCAGGAGGTTTACTTTGTAGCTCATATTCAATATGAGCACTGTGACCCAGATAATTATGTAATCGACTACATAAGAGTCACCCAATTACCAGAACAGAATCCAGGGTCGGAATGTTCATTTACGTGCGATTTCTGTCCAAGGGGATATGATGGGTGGAATTATTAACACCGTATTCCATCAATTCCTTTGAGAACATTCAACACAGCCAGAATGATTATTTGATTCATTGGTTCTGTCCTGGTCAGACTAGATCTGAATAATAAAACACCTCTCGGTTTGTGAATGTTCGAAAGTCTACGTGGATCGTAAAACTTGGCAGTTGTCTAAAGGAATCACGGAGCATCACTTACCATGGATGGGGAAACTTAAGAGAAAACCAATGGGGAGTAGTGTTACAAGTCATCCTGGCTGACAGCAATAATTAAGTCAACATAGATCGACCAGTCATTCTTGTCTATGTTGTTTTTCCGAATTGATTACAATTCATTAGCAAACGAAAGTTGGTCACTTCCATTCGATTGTGTAATCCAAACTTGAGAGGATAGGAAAGGTTCATTCAATAGCTTCTGTTGCCTTGACCATGAAGTCGATTCATCCAGTCCATTAGCAAGTAGTTACTTCAAGTACACGAAAGAGTGTAATTATAGTTTGAATTATGGTCAGTATTTAAACCAACTTTATGGTATATTCAAGTTCCGCCCTCATTAATGCTATCCACTAGTGTATCACTTTGCGCAGATGGACAGGTTAATGATGAGCTTTACACCTATGAGATGAACTATTAGATTACTATTTTAATGATCCCATTATAAAGTTAATAGGACCATGTCTTTCGGGTTTACAGACAATTGCATTTCCGAATCGTTCTAACGTTAAGATATTCATCTCATAATTATGTGGATGAGCATATTTCATGTTTCCTCTTGTATTACAAGGTAACAAAATCGCTGGGTAGCGAAAAACTTTTAGACCAACTTAATTCAATTTCTAATCGCCATCCCCAACTACTAGAATAAATTAACGTTACACAAGCTAGCAGTCTAGACAGTATATTTGTGTCTATAAGTTCTTACCCATTGTTATCCAATTTCCAACATACGCCAAGGGGGAATAACCTATTTTCTCCGTTTGCCACGTGCTATATTAATAAAAAGCAAACTAAAACTGATAGAGACATTTTTCATTGCCAACCCTGTCGTTTTATTTGCTTGAGCCTATTGCATCTTAATTATAGGCTTTCATGAGGCAAATTAAGTGTTCAGCAACCCGTCAAAAATGGGTATATTAAATCATAAGCAAAACTGCACGAAAATATGTGTATAAGAATAGCCTACGTGTATTTTGTCTAATACTAAATAGTAGGAAATTATAGTTCATGCCACCTGAACTTTACTCATAATTAATTCCATCCGTCACATTCCCAAATAATTTTCAGTAACCTCCATCGAAATGAAGCACTATACTCAAGGTTTGCTCTTCCTAGAGCTCGTCGGTTGTGTATATCCCTACCGCGAACGAGATCGGAAATCCATCCACGTCTTTCTGAAGCAACTGTGTTAATCAACTCGCCAGCGACCACACAGGATCGAAACTCGTTTATTGTGCTTCATTTCGAAGGGAGCTGACTGAAAAGTCTACCGGAATGTGAGACTCGCACAGTTGTGAGTGGTGTCCAATACATGTGTGTACATTTTGTGCAAGGAAAGAGCGGTTGGTTAATGATTCAGTGGCAATATAGAAAATGAAGTCCTCCTGTAACAAAAGTTGTTTGACTAGTTGATCGATTTTCGCATAAGTTTTGCCATATTGCGAGGTTTTGTATTCCAGCTTCTACCACTCATATTGCATACATTACTCGAGCGGCGCTGAATGATTCGCATGTCAGTTGTTGGACGAACGTAAGACAAATGTATAAAATTATTGATTCATTCGGAAGGCCCAAACGTACCGAATTACATTAAATCAATCTGTTTACTTTGATTCCAAAATTTTGTTTGATCGTGAAGTTTGATTGTCAGTGTTTCACTGGTTACAACAGATAACTTAATACAACATTCATAAAATTCCAGATTATACAAATATTAACTGTGACACTATACTCCACCATTGGCACAGAAACAAACGAAACAGCACCAAAAGTGTAATCTTACGAGTTTCAGGCGAAGAACTGGAACGCGCAAAGCCATTGTGTTGCACATAGCAAGCTAAACAGATCCTAGTCGAAATAATTTCTACTACTTTCATCTTGAAACCGTGTCCGCTGGCCTGAAAACCCCGTATTGGACCATGGATTGCAACAGGGTGGAACTTGAGAGCTACATATATGTGCTTTTGAAATGATTGTCTTAGATGATCAGTTACGTCCAACAGTTGGTTCACGTAGAATATTTGCTTTCTAGAGAGGTTACTGAAACGAAGGAATAATTAAAACGGAACAGAACTCGCATTCGAATGCAGATTTTTAGGTTTGAAAACATTTTTGTTCAATTCATTTCGACATAAAGTGCTAATCGATTAGTTTGTATTTATTAGTGCACTTTTATTCTCCTAAACTTGTGTTCAAACCTAACCGTGTTACTGAGTAAGTTCATAACCGAATTACCACATCATAATGTTCAAACACAATCTCGTGTGTTTTGACCATTTTCAGTAGTAACAAATCATTCAAACAATCATTCTGAGATTAGAACCTCGTAATCGAGTGAAAATTCCGACCTCACTGAACTTGTTAGAAGTTATCCCGATTAATTCGATAGTTCAGTGAATATTAATTTTATTTCAAGTTGAACATCACTCACAATTGATCGCAGCTGTCGCATTCCCATAGGTTTTCCAGTTGGCCCCTTCCGTAAAGAAGCACTAGACTCGAGTTTCGCTCTCATTAGAACTCGTTAATAGTGCATATTATCGCCACTGCCGGGACTAGAACTTCGGCCACGCTGTTCATGAGGCAACCGTGTTTACCACTGCGCCATTGATCTCACATTAGGCACGACCGAATTGTCATATGTGAACGCTCAACCACTTTCGCTTGTGAGTAATGATCAGGTTGCCCGATCGTCTCGAAATGGAGACACAGTAACTGTCCTGTGAACTCCAATCGATAACTTCGTGATTAGGACTTCCTATACAGGTCGAAGTCTTCGATTTCATTAAACCTGCTAGACAATATTTTGGATTACTGATGAGTAGTCGAGGAGTTGGTTTATTTCAATTTGAACATCACCCACAATTGATTGCAGCTGTCGCATTCCCATAGACTATCTAGTCGGCCTCGAGTCGGACTCGAGTTTCGCTCTCATTAGAGCCCGTCAGTAGTGCATATCATTGCCACTGCCGGGACTTGAACCATGGACACGTTGTTCACGAGGCAACCGTGTTTACCACTGCGCTATTCACCTCACTTTATGTCGTCTATTAACCATTTGTACATAATAATGGTGAACATCGGAACAAAGTGGTTTTCATGATTGGAAATATTCTTAACCAAAATGCATGGCAAAAAGGCCACGTGTGTGTATGGTGGTTTTGACTGGGGAAGCTATATGACGAAATCTTGATAAAGGAATAAACATCGAAATGCCTGAGAACACGACAGACAATTCAACATGAAAAAGCCTTTGGTTGTCGTCAGCGGTATGCAAAATGAAATATCTCCCAAAATTGGAACGCACTGTTCGAATAAGATACCTTTAAGAGTAATGTGTAAATGTCAGCCTAAATGTAGACATCAGTTAAAAATATGGAAGTGTGAAGGATTATGTGTACGGACTGTTTTAGCCTGAAAAATGCGCAAAAAAAGATGGGAAAAACGAAGATAAAGTGTAGAAGAAAGACGCAATATCTACGTAAGTTTGTGTGCACTGCTCAAACGTGACAGCTCCGTCCAACAAGCAAACGGACCACTTTACATGGTTGCAACTATGCAGTAAAGTTAAATGGATATATATGACAACCAAACTGCTGCAGAGATTCAACCAAGCCGCTCGCAGTAGTGGCAACATTAAGACCAGCAACATACAAGCTTGTAAAATGCTGTATATACTCACAACCCATTAACTATCTTAGGAAAATACGAAGTGGTTATTGTTGTATCGCTAATGAATACGACCTCAAGCTATCCAGACTTATTGCAAAAGACTCAGCAACGAGGCACGACAGGGTGCACTGTATGTTGTCAACATAGTAACTGGCTTCAGTGGCTTGGCTTCAGCAGCTTGGTTTCGGCCTTGACCGACGATTTTGTTGATCACCCCATGACAAGTTACAGGGTTGTTGTTCGGTTCATGATTATGTCCCGTCGATGCACTTATTTGACCTTTCGGTGGGGGCATTATTACGCGTCACAACTGAGGTAATTTTGTATCGAGCCGATCCTGGCAATTATGAAGAATAGTGTGATGAACAAATTGAATTTCACTTGTTGAGAAGTAGTCGGCGATGTGGTTATGTATTAAGTTGAACATCACTCCCAGTTGATTGCACCCTCAGCATTCAGATAGGCTTTCCAACCAGCCTCAACACAGTTACCTCAGGAAGGCTTGACCGGAGTTCCAACTCCAGCCGTAGTCAGGATATGCACTACTGACGAGTTCCAGCAGGAGCGAAACTCGAGTCTAGTATTTCTTCTCGAAAGAGGCCGGCTTGAAAGTCTGTCTGAATGCCAACGCTGCGATCAAATGGAAACGAATTTCACTCGTTAGAAATCAGACTAGATAAGCGACATGTATTTCATAAACATTAACACAATAACTGTTGGTGAAAAAAGAGGAAGGATAGGTTTATGAAGCCTCACAAGTTCATGTTCGGTAGCAATCAAGACTTCGCTTGGCAAACACTTCTTGGTCCATCTAATGGTTAAAGTTCAACCTGGGATATTCCAAAACTTGGAAGTAACGTATCTGGGATGTTCAAGTTTCGGCTGTATGGCAAGATTCCGTGGTTTAGAATTTGATTAAGATCTGTTCAAACCAGAGGAAAATCCAGTAAATGATTCTATCTTTAAATGGGCTATTCAGTAGTGTACTAATCTACTCGTTCCTACTTCGTAGGTTGAACGTATATGGAAATATCAGTGGGGATCACAGCAAGTTGTTCATCAGCGTGAATGCCAGCTCAAGGTTGGTGTGCAAACCAGAAAGATATCCAGTGGAGTTTGCTGTATTTTTTGCGATAGCCTACTTCTCAGCAAATAAGTGATAAGTGTAACCTGATTATTGGAAGTAATCAGGTCGGCTTTTGGGAAGGAACTGGATATAGGTACTAGGATAATAACTATTATGACCCGCTGGTCAACGATGACTAGAAATAGCTAGCGCACGATTATACGAATCATGAACAAACCGCAACGATACTCAAAACCCCAGAAGAACACAAAAGACCCTGACTTTTCAGCCGAGAATGTGTTTGCTGTCAAACCAAAGGCAACATAGTAGACCAGCGTCTGCGTATATACAGTCTTTGAACAGCTTTGGAGAATCCCGTTCTAATTGATGTGCTAAAATTGGAATGGGCCAATCAGAGACGAGAGAGAAACGTGCGCCAAAATTTAGTTTCGGTCCATTATGGCGCGAAAAAATAAAATTCAAAGCCACAAATCATTTCTCAAAGACATCTCGAAAAGTAAGTCGTTTTTAGGGAAATAGACTTTCTTCAGTAATCTTAGAATGTATCTCAATGTGTCGAAATACTGACAGCTTTGGATTTAGCTAGAT
This sequence comes from Paragonimus skrjabini miyazakii, assembly GCA_014338405.1. Taxonomy (NCBI): domain Eukaryota; kingdom Metazoa; phylum Platyhelminthes; class Trematoda; order Plagiorchiida; family Troglotrematidae; genus Paragonimus; species Paragonimus skrjabini miyazakii. The sequence continues at coordinate 92,292 of JTDE01001119.1, forward strand.
TGCTACTATGAAGTTGTAACAGTTCACAAAACTGTGAGGCCGAACGTCACCAATATGTCTTAAATTCGAAAATATAAACATTGTTTCATTGCTTACAACTTCATCTCAATGGTTTTGTTTGGACAGAATGAGTGTGTGTCAACCCCTCAAGGCGTTGCGATCACAGTTGTCTTGTGTCTTGATCTGGAGCTGAAACTGGAAAGGCACACCAACCAGAGTTTACCGGTTTCAGCGATCTGGCGTGACCCGCCAAATAGTCATCTCATCTGTTGTATGGCCGTTTTCTAGGTATGCATTCCATAAGAATGGACATCGGTTCTGCCATGGTGTTGTAAGATGGTATGTAACCGGGAAATAAAATAACGTTCGTAAGCGTGTGTGATTACGCAACGTATACAGTCAGAGGCATAAACCAATTATCGAGTGAAAAATCAGGCCACTGGAATAAATCGAAACTGACCTGTCTCAAACATATAAGGACAATTCTATCCAAAGTGGATTATAACGGTTGAAACTGGTGTCCAAAGTATCATACCACATTCATTGTATGAAGGTGAGTTGTCATCAAATCATATACCAACTACTGGCTTAACATTGTCCATTAACTGACAGTAAGTGGTTTCGGTTTGCACATAATGCTTTGTTCACAAAGACTAACGACAACAGGAACATAGCTAACAGAGATTCAACTCAATGGCCTGAATACGAAAAAGCAGATGAAATCTTCTAAACGAACACTAAGTCAATTTCTCACTGCTCTTCATATGCACGACGTAAAGAAAGGAGGCAGTCAAAAGTCGACTATGCTCAGATCAAATTTGAACGGGACAAAGCAAAATGGTTAGAATGACGCACCGGATGTAACTGAAATCAGAAGACGGTTGGACAATGCTTTATGAGGACAACAGTTTCTAAAAGTCTGGAGAACACGTCGTTTATAGAGGGACTTAAACTGGGGAGAATGTGTTATGATATAATTATCAAATGGTGAACACAGAGAGATTTGTCCTGAATATACTGATAGTAAACGATATTCTTCAATGAAGACCGTATTTAGTCTTCGTAAACTTGATGTACAACCACCCTGCCGACAAGATCAAACAGTGGCTTATCAGTGGTTTGGGGTGCTATCATATTTAACTGTAAACTCGAACTCGACTTTCTGCATTGGGCTGAATGTGCCCTGTCTTACATTTCCACAGTTACATATGTTTGCTTCCATTCTTAGACTTATTGCTCATTTATCCTTTGAAGTCTCAGAAAGACAATTGTTCAAGACGTACGTTTAACATCACAAAATTTCGGCTTGCTCAGTAAGATATATATATCTAGCTATATGGTCTGCCCACAAGTCGAATCGGAATGCAATCACTAACCTTCAGGATTGGCTGCAGAGGCAAGTTTACGGAAACGGAAGCGTTTTGAATCGATCAGAAAGCTGCTGAATATTATTCAGAAAGCTAAAATTTAAAACACTGCGTTCCCTTGATCCAGTTCACCAGTAACGATAGAAGACATACGTCGCGAGATGTTAACATTTCGTTTACTGTCTCCTGTCACGAACGTACATGCGGATAGCAACATCAATAGAAACAATCAACGATTGGGTTTATACAAAACAAGGACTGTTGTCAGTCCCAGGGCAGACAAACTGCGTGAGTCAACAGTTTATGCACACACAGGACCGGACGACGAGTATTGATTAGCATAGATTCGGAGAAGGCAAGCAACTTCGAATTCCGATTACGCAACAACACATGAAACGAATTGGCGGGGTCAAAAACGTGACGTGTTTTCATGATGTGCTTTGCTATGGATGAGGTCGGATTTCGTCTCACGCGTTCTGTTGCAATTGCCTGTTGCGTCATGGCGCGCACCAACCACTTGGGCATATGTTCAGCCATTCTTCGTCGTAGGCACCGATCTGTTCTGCCGATATAAACGTCACCGCAACTGCAAGTGAACTGATAGATTACATGTGAGACAGAACATTTCGGTAGGACACGATTGTGAATAAGCTGAGCAACGCTCTTAGTTGTGAGTAGCAACCGCAATTCAGCCGCCGGGTATGTACGAGTTAGAGCAGACTGCAATTTTTGACTTACATCATTTGTGATAAGATCGCCTTTGAAAGGAAGGTTCAAAAAGACCTGCTTCTTAGGTACCGTACTGACGGCAGTCTTGATAAGTCTTTTCTAGCTGTGAACATTAATGAACTTTGCGACGTATGTCTTCTATCGTTACTGGTGAGAATGCTAAAAGTAAAATGTTATAATCATGTCTGTACTGAATGATAAATTAGTAGTGAAGGTACGGGGATTTAGGTTATTTCAAAATTGAACACCACCCAAACTCGATCGCGGTCTTTGCATTCAGATAAGCCTTTCAGCTAGCCCACTTCGAAAGAAAGCACTAGAATCGAGTTTCGCTCTTATTAGAGCTCACCAGTAGTGCATATCCTTGTCCGGATCGGAGTTTACACGCTGACCCTCGGGCTTGGCAGACTAGCGTGTTAACCACAACACCAGCAACCTCACAATGAATGATAAATGTTAGACAAAAGCAAGAAAAATGGAGTCCGCAACCCATTATGGGACGTCACGATCCATTTTAAATTTAGATAGCTGTAGGGTAATAAGGATTGGGTAATTTGGGTTAATTACATAGATTTTGTACAACAAACTCTGTATATATTGCGGTTACATAGATCTGCAAACAATACTCCTATATGTGCGATGCTGAGCGACATATGCATGAACAGCTGGCGGCCATACACTGACGGAACGGAGCGTAGAAAATAATGCGTTTTGAACCTGTATCAATGAACATAAGTGAACCAAATGTAAGAGTGTAGGGTCTATGTCGGTTAACTCTCAAGACCGCTGTTCATCCTTGTCTAAGATTTTGTTCCATTTTTTATTAATGTAGATTACAATCTCAAAAGCGTCATTAAATTGTTGTCGTGAGTTTTGAAACAGTTGATGTTCATGTTGCATAAACCAATTCCTATTACTGCATACCAGTAATAAAAATATCGTTCAACATGTTTGTTGTTCTCTTTGACTTCAAGTTGATCAGAGGTCCTAATCACAGAGTGAGTGGTCTGAGTAAATGGAACCGTCACGATGTTTTCTCTTGTGGCGAATTGGCATTATGGGTATTATTCACAAACAAATGCGGCTGAACGTTTGCATATGATAATCCAGCTGTGCCTTATGTGGAGTCAGTAGCACAATGGTCAACTATGCTACCTCATGAATTCGTCGTTGAAGTTCTGATCACGTTCATCATTTTTTCTTATATTTGTTATTATCACCTTCCTGTGCTTGTGAGGTTTGTTTCTTTTATACAGCAAGAAATGTTTCTACTAGTGTTGTAATATAATGCCCCCATTTAACTGCTTTCTCCTGGCCGAATTAAAGGGCTATCGAATAGTTTCGTAAGTTCTGACCGGCCATACAGTTATACCTCAAGCACTGACCCAGTGAATTTACAATACCCCATATCTATCAGTAACCCGAGAGCGTTCTCCACTAAAGACGAATTTGTGACAGCTTCTTTTGCCCTCCAAACTAGTACCCCGTATACAACTCAGGTTAACCATGCAGATCGTTCCTGATGTATTCAGCTGATTGAGTTAGGGATAAAAAATTTTAAATATATTCTTAATCTTTATTTCATAATAACTGCGGGGTTTGATATTTTTTGAATAACTAAAGTGGTTACACACGTTTTTCCACGGATAATGAATCTCAATTGTCGGATAGGGTTGCCCTGACATATTCCTAAAGCTGGTTTCACGTTGGCACTCAGAGCACAACGATAAGCTCTTACTTACAACTTTATTGTATCCTGTACGCCCTTACTGTTTTCGTTCATAGAGTTTTAATTAAAAATATTTGCGGTTCGATTGGTTATTTACGCTAGGATTCCGAAATTGATTAAACAATTTCCAGTAAGCGAGTTTAAGCTATGAAATGAACTGCACATAAATAACGGATTAATATGTAGTTTTATTCTTTTTTATACTTTCTTTGAGTAAGATACTTTGTTTAAGGTCATTTTTACTTGTCCACTGTGACACTGCTGCAATATACTTGAGAGAAATAAATGATGGGTATGAGTTCGGCTAAACCCAATTCAAATGCTCCACTCGTGAGAGCTAGTTCATGTCAGTGCAGCGATAGGTTTCAAAGTCAACAAGTTTTAAAAGTGTGGACAGCAACTCTGATCTAAAACCATACATTGATGTTTGAGAGAATTTAACTAGCAAACCAGATAGCCGGTTACTAGGCACTATCATGAAAAGAACCAGCCATTCTTTGCATACAAT
>JTDE01001119.1:96724-123981 GCA_014338405.1 Paragonimus skrjabini miyazakii
TAATGAACTCATGGGGCTATTCGAAACGTTGAAACAATCTAAGGATCCCACCTTGATTGGACAGCCAAAAAACCACTGAGAAAACTGTTCACTGAGTTGCTGGTGAGTCTTGTGACGACAGTGAGTTGCTGCAGTCAAGTTAGGTTAAATGCTGCGGGAAATTAATCTGTAGTTGAGTAAACAACACTAAATATGAGTTGAGTCGGTCAAAAGTGTATTTTTATGCTCTCCTGTAGTTTTGCACGAACAGAATGCATTATAATGTATGCCAGTTGCAGCGCAGTGCTTGATAAAGATTCAAATCAGCCTTTTACTCATTGCAGTAACAGCTCATTGAAATCCTTTGAAGTATATAGGTTACAGAAAACCCGAAGTGATTAGAAACATTTGATCACGTGTTATACGATGGTGAAATAAAAATAGAAGGAAAAACTAAACAGACATTTTGTTCCAAAAATTGTGAATCACAATAATACGAAGAGCAAAAAAACTTGGTGAAATGTGAACGCAGAAAGAGAAGCGTAACTCGAATATGACAGTCAGTCGTGAAGCAAGCTTACCTGAACAGCGAACGGATATCTAACGTTGACATCAGCTGTTGTGCTTCACTTCGAAGTTGTATAGATAACTACTGACTAGCACCACGAATAAACGCATCGAGTCTTTGTTTAAAATCATCTATGAATGACACTATCCCAACAATTCCGGACAGTGTCGTAACACCGTCTTAACACTCAAAGATTGTGGTTTTCATTTCAAGCTTCAACGAGTAAAATCAGAAATAGTTATTCAGACTCTAAGCAACAGCGTAATTTAGAGGACGTGATGGTCGATGTAAGAATTTGTAGGTCACAGAAGATTCTCATTGCCATAAGTATTGCGCACGCAGCGTTGTTCCAGTTCAAGTAATCTTTTTGCGTAAATGTGCGGACGAAACAATAAAATAAGATTTGTAGTGAAACTGTGCACTTTAATTTGGATAAAAGGCAGTCGACAGGCCTGAAAAAGTAGCTCAAGTGAAGGGCGTACCAATAAGTTGAACATTACGGAAAAGACAACTAAATCATGCGTCCCGAGAACCTGTTTAGTATCTCCGTATTCATGTTAGCTCCTTACTCTGCCACAGTGCAATTAGGAGATTGATTGAAGGGATTGTTCATATGTCTTACACTCCGACTATGGTGGTTTGCTTTTGGTTTATTAGACTAAGAACAGTGTCATGATTTTGTAGTAAGAGGGATGGCCCAGCGTTGCTTGCAATCAAGGTCACCTGGAAGCGTTTGTATTCCAAAGTCAATGCGTTACTGTTCGTCTTGTCTTTCATGACGTCACTTTATTGTAGTATCGGGGAACTTACCAGCTGCGGTAGCTCAAAAACGAATACTAACATCAACAACAAGCCCAGAATGGAACAATCGGGTATACTGTTATTTGTAGAGTGTTAGTCAACTAGTTCCTAGTTAGTCATTCTATTAGAATGCTGGACTTTAAGATAATCTGTGGGTCATCGAAGTAAAGGGCAACCAGTATCACACTTGAAAAGGTTTACAATCAAAATATCATATGTTAGATAAATGCCTGTGTTGCAACAGATGATAAGATTGATAAATGATCCTACAGGTTAACATTTAGTTTGCCTTGCCATTTCGGTAACGCATTTAGAACTGTCCCAGTTTAGGTAGCCTGTCTGAGTAAGATAATGAACGGCGAATGCAGTTCTTCAGTGTACATTTCAAATAAGTACGGTAAGCTTGAATACTTGGATAGAAATGATAGTGCACCAACAAGTTGAACATACTCGCAAAATAGTCTTAGTTAAATAATTCAGACATACTGGTCAGCAACCAAAAATGAACTCAATATGTTAACTAACTACGGACACTTTGGAGACGTGTCCAAATAATTTGAAACCATCATCATTAGATCTCAGTCAGAGGCATTGTTATGCCATTACTGCTTCCTGTAAAGTTACTCAGTGCTATCCAAATGACATTGATGTCTTATTTTATTTTTAGGCATGTTTGATGGAAGTCGGCTGTTTGTTGTTCAACGTTGCACATCGTTCAAATCTCTCCAAAGCCTTTGATTCTCTGTTGGATACGTTCAGTATTATCAACATATGCTGATAGTTAGGAATTGATACGATGTGAAGTTATGAGCAGGAACAACAATAACAGCAGATACTAATCGCACAGTGCCAGTCAGAAACTGCAGCATCGGTTTTGTCACAGGATTGGCGATTTGGAAAGTAACCGTTCAGCAATGGGAGTAAGAGTTTCATTGTTTCATACTTACGCAGCCTAATTCACAATACTGAGTGAATTGTTTGGCCAGATACCGGTCACGTTTCATCAAACACATGTCCACTCTTCTATAGCAAAACTTAAGTAGACAGTGCACTGAAGTCTTAATAAAAAGCGTGTTAGTTGTCAAAGGACAGTAGAAACAGAATTACTGTTGGATTTGTTGAAGTTCGTCTGGTATGTTTGTCATCTTTTGTTTGGTATGAGGCAGAACGATGAATCCGTAAAGATGTGTTTGGTTTGGTTGTAGAAAGCCTATCCTTAATCTGCCGAATTTTGTACCATAATTGCACATAAAATGTTTACTTTCTCCCTTCTTACAACTATCATTGTCTATCTGTCAAAACTTCTCCCTTGGTGTTGTTTGACACGTTCTGATCTTCATCTGTACCCAATTGTTTTAATGAGGTCATTTCCCCGTTGAATGGTAGCTGTTTGTGAACATGTGGTTAGTTGCCTCATTTTGAACTCCCTTGTTGGATAATTTGTGTAACCGGTTGATTCACATTCAGGGTGAGACAGTACCTTTGTTGTAATTTTACTAAACAGTATGGTATACATTCCAATCCTTTCGATCGCCTTTTCTTACGTTTTTTGGACTTGGAAAATAATCCAGTTAACCCGACCGTCTGAATGAGCTTTATTGGAATTGTCGTATATGCGTTACTGAGTGAATTACCCCCAAATCGCCAGGAGCGATTTAACAATTACATATCTTCCGAACTAATACTTATCATAACCATATAGTTATATATATACTTATATATACTTACTTATTATAACTAATACTTATTCCTTGAAGCGGCCGCTTGTATTACGATCAACTTGTAAATAGCGGGCTCCGTGTTAATCTCCCTGAATTATGTGTGAAACTGTGTTTACCCGCCATGCTTATGAGAGTCAGTCATTTCAAGGACCGAGCAAACAATTCAGCTTCTTACCGTGCTGCCTTAGTACTGCAAGAGAAACAAGACTAGAAGAGAAGGACTTGTTTTCACAAAGTTCTGATACCTTTTCACAGTTTTAGGTGGTGTAGAACTACCTACTCATAGGACATCCTTACTGCACCCATTGGATGCAGGTGATATGTTCTTGTGGTAGTAACGAGCAAACTCAGTACTGGATCGTTCCTACTACAAGCAGTACGATTTGATTCCCAAACCCCGAGAGAGAAGCTGTGAGCTTCAACTTATACAAGGAACGAGTCAAAAAACTAGATCAGGACTTTGAATATGTATGACAGGCAACTACAACGCTGCCATTTTTAGCAATCGGGACACAAAGTGAAGTAGACGCCACGACCATGTACGAAAGTCATGGCATTATGGTGAATCACGTCATGAGGATATCACGAAGCAAATCAAGACATACAGTTCACCTAAAGTTGAAACGTCCAGGCGCCCGATTGCACAGCTGCAATCTGACCGGCTAACTAGAACAGTACAGAACCATCCACCTAGCACAGAATCCGTCTCAGAAAGTGTGGGCCGCGATAGTACAGGTCCACTTTGTGCATCTGACCCCCGATTTTAGCCGTGTGTTTGCACAGTTTCGCAGAATATGATACTGCTGAAACTGAAACGAACGGTATCGGACGATTTGATTTGTCTGTCTCGTTAGAAGGATCGTCTCCTAACGCATGGATATCATTTGGGGAAAATGATAGGAAAGTTCTCAGTTGAAATGGTCATCTTGATTGTTTGACGCAGGTGAGGATGTTGGAAGCTACGATGCCGCAAAACTGTTATGAGTTGAAACCAAATATTTTGGTTAGATCTAGTTAATATTATTGTTTGCAGTTTCACACAGCTCTTCTTGCTCCGGTTACGAACTATGCATTAATCATTGTGTTGTCAGTCTCCTTTAACTGACACGTGCCCCTGGCTGATTGGTTTACTGGCAGTGAGTATCTTATGCAGCTTCGACGTGAGTTTCTTTACTAGGGCCCTCTGAGATATTTACAAAGAACACCGTTTCCGACAGCTTTAGCAACCGCGCCCACGATGAACTAACAATAATAATCTAGCAATAGATAGATCGTAGCACTAAGCTAGCGAATATCGCTACGCCGTCTGGTCAGGAAATCCCTTCCGTCATGCAAGAATTTTTCACGCCCTACCGAAAAGTAGAGATTACTTTACTTATTGGTTTAATTGTTATGAGTCTCTGATCACTATCGCTGAGAAGTGCGTCAATTCTTAATTGAGTGATCAGGTGGTTTACACTTGTTGGAGTGTGATCTGGCCCGGATGGTTCTCACACGGCCCTTCATCACATGAATCGTTCAGGGCTTTTTATGAGTAAGCGTGCATGACTGCATTACAGAACTCAGAAGCAGACGACCTTGACTACGCACGAACCTCATTAGTGTTTCTGACAGTCTTAGTGTGAATAATGTCACTCATTAATAGACATAGTGAAAATCCTGCTGAGGTAACTTTGCATAAAACGTCAGCAAATAGACGAACATAAGCCACTGAGGTCGACTGAGGTCGGTAAATCATACCAGCGAAATATTTGGACGGATGGTTAAGACGTACGGTAGCTAATACGGTTTCGTTAGAAGATGTTTGCCTTCTTATTGTTACGGGGATGCACAAACACCACTGTCAGTTGCCGTTGCTGATGACAGTAATGGCGAAGACCATGAAATTGACATATATCTAGCACCCGCAATCTGTCAAATATACTGCTGGTTAAGACGGTCCAGCTGGATCTTCGCTTCAGTGGTCAGCTGTAGAAACGCATTATTTCGAATGACAATTTGAAGAGTCAGATAATCGAGAGTTTTGAGTTGGCAAATGAAGGCAATCGATCACCCACGTTTTAGATTGGTTTAGCAATTCACAGTTAGGTGAAGTTGGCTACCCAGCTGTTGTGTAGCAAATGTTGTGGTATGTGGGAACAAAACGATTACTTTCTCATGTGAACCATTTTTGCTTTGTCATCCTTATAGCAGTGTTGTGACTGCTGAGCAATTAAATCTACATTAACAAAAGTCCACCACTAGGAATTAAAAATGGTTCTTCTTATCCCTTAACAACTGTTAACGGTGTGTTCTGTTTACTGTTTTAAGTTTCTCTTAGTAATCGTCATAAACATCAGTCCTTTTTTTTGAGTATGAGGCGATACTGTCCGCATTATTTTCTGCCTACCATATCGTGCACATCATGCCACTGTGTAATTCATTGTTTCTCGAAAAAATGTTTACTTATGTATTTGAAAACTACGGAGAGTTTTTCAAGACTAAATTTTCTAATAGCGTGGAAAACTTTCAGATCAATAATGGATCTTCGGGGTTTCGGGTACTTTGTTTAACCCGTTGCTTAGGTTTACACCAGACTGTCGCACTGATGCCCACATGTGAAGAATATCCTTTGTCATGCCAACCGTCACAATACCGGCTCATCTGCCCAAGTTGACCGCGTTGTCACTTACGAAGACACTTCAAAAATTGGGTGATCAGTTAATGACGTGAATAAATCTGCTAGTATGACTAACTTTCGAATGACCTAATTAAGCGAAACGGACTAATGATTGGTCCATCAACGGAAGCTCCAGATAGACAACCAATATAGCGGAAGTGCAGCTCAGACATGAAACTAAGACCTATGCGTCGAAACTTACGTTGCCACAAGTAGAATTCGGTTTTCGTTCAAGTAGATTGCACGTCGCTCAGAATTGACAGCAGGTTTAGCAACCTAATGAATTTCCCAACCAACCCGTTTCTAAAAGAAGCACTAAGCTCCAGCTCCTCTCATCCCAGAGCCCATCAGTACCGAATGCTTCACCAAAACCATTTGAACACCGGCCACACTTTTATATAAAAACCATTTTAGCCACTGCACCGATGACTTCATATTGGACAAAACCGAATTATCACACTCAACTGCTCAGCTCGGTTTGCCTGTGAGTAATGCTCAGATAGATTGATCGCCTTAAGGGGAGACGTAACAACTGTCCTGTTAACTCCAGCCGATGACTCCACGATCACAGCATCCATTAACAGTGATAGGCGACATTTTGCTCCTTGGTGAACAGTACGGAATTTTAGCCACTATCAGTTACACACCACCCGACACTGTGCAAATTTCCCCTCTCCGTTGACTTTTCAGTCAGCCAGTTGCAAAAGCAGGCTGCATCATGTGAAGCCGATGCTGTTCCCAGGATTTGTAGATCCCATACTGACACTCGTATTTTTCACTCTGTCAGCGATAGACAACAGGCCTATGGTTGTTCATCTATTCTTACGTTAAAGAGAGCCGAGCACTGCGTTGAATTCGATATACAACATATTCTTCCATTAGTCATCCATATAGACCATGAGTCCATTTCTTGCACCTAGCTTGAACAAAATTCGTGCAAACTGATGGTATTTCAGGTTTGAACAAAATGACCTCGATGTTGTTCAATAATTTCTGAGTCTGCACAATACGCAATGGGAAGAACATCATTTCTCAGTTTTCAGTATTGAACAAATGTGCCAAAATAAGATAATATGCTGATACGTTGGCGACGCGCAATAGCATCCAGTACACTAATCATAACCCAGGATACATACAATATTGTGGTGATAGGTGAAATAATCAATTATACGAGTTACAAATAGAACACAAAAATCTCGTGCAATTCAGGGAACAAGAACTGCAAACAATTAAATTCCCGAGTACCACGGACGAACCATGCTCATTCCACAGACAATATTCCAACAAACCAGTGAATAATAAACACACATGTGTGATGCCAACTTGCCTCAAATTATACAAACAACCCTCTTGATTAAACTGAAAAGACTAATTATACATGTATACATAACACCTAATCAAAGGTTTATCAGAAAAGCACTATACTTATCTTGGTAGGGTAGCACGCGACAGCAAGGCCACATATATCTCACATTGCAATCAGAGTTATTTCAATCTACTACGCAGACATTCTTCTCAACTCTCACTTATACCAGCACTTTTTCACACCTGAAAATGAATGAAAACAATGATTGAAGTGATAAGTATTCGAGAGAGATATTCTAACGGTCGTTAGTTGTTTTGTTTACACAACAGTATATCTTGTAACGTGTTCTGAGTTAACGAGTTACTATGTTCCATGGTCACAATTGTTTTCTACACCCTCATGATTTGCGGATGTGTCGTGTAGACCATGTGTTTGAGATGGTCGCAGGGGTCAATCCGTAATTCTCTTGGTAATGTGTCGTATTTTTTATAACCAAAGTAAAACGGAATCAACAAAGATTGTAAGAAACAGGAAGTTGACGCAAAATATTTATGAGACTATTTGAAAAAACAGAATTCTGTGTCAAAAGTTAAAACAGGAATTCGTTTTTATTGAACAGTAAAAGCGAGTTTTTTACATGCTGTTTATCAAAGGCTTCTTACCTCCTAATCGGTATGTCAGCATTCTTCTGAGAGAGCGCTAGTTGTGTACTCCATATGATGAAAACTTTTTTCATTTAATTATAATCTTAAAAACTTTAATTTTTCGTAAAATCCTATGGGTTAGAATAATCTCACTGAGCCAAATTATCTGAAGACGTGGTTTATGTGGTACATTTGAACAATAAAATAAACTGGGTGTGCTTGACGTAACAGGATTCTGAATGCATAAGCTGGATCGATGACGTGACCAGCAATCAGAACTAGTCAGCGACTGATGAAACTGGCTGTTCACGTGTTTCAGTAATATTGCTGTTCTCCAGTGACACGAAATTTTACACCTATTTAGACAAATGTTTCATCACCCTGATAATTAGGCATCTTTCAGTTTCGTTCATCAGTCGCTAGAGACGTTTTGACCACTATTCATGCCATCGATCCAGCTTGTACATTCAGGAACCTGTTACTTCATTACAGTTCAAGATTGCTGAAGTTTGCTGAAGCGGTCGCAATCAACCGCCTCGAACTGACTTTCTGTGTTCAGAAGCAGCTGTTCGTGAATCTGACCCTTCCCTGGATTAAGTGATCTATCTTAACCCGCTTATCGTTTATCAAATCCCTGAATTGTTTGCTATAAAAAGCCAATCCATGTTATTGTAAATTTGGTACTGACGAGTCAATACAAAATGCTTCCATCTACCAGTTCTCGCCTTATAACTGTTTTGTTCAAACTCTTGAAGGGAACTAATTGCTTCAAACCTCTTGTATTACTGTATCTTTTCGGTTCAGGGAACATATCGTCTCAAGTCAGCAGCTAATCGAGAGGTAAAGTTTTATACTTATTTTGTAGGTCGTACTGGCAAAATTAACGTTATATATGTGCATACCTGTGTACACTTCAGTTTCTGATAAGATGGGCACCGTATGCAAATGAATAGAAGCTACATCCGTTACAGAAGCACTTACAGATGCAAGACTGTGAGTACTGTACACAAAACAAACAGAACGATTTATTCTAATCTCAGGTAATGTCTTCCGCCTCCAGAATAATTTGATTACACGCTGTGAGGTGAGATTTTGTACGCTTGTGCTGGCAACAGTTTTAGGTCTGTTCAGAAGCCTGGATGTCCTTCTCTCATCCATAAGCAACTCTCTATTGGTCAGTATTTTTTTCTTCCCCCTTCCACGTGACATAACCAAACTAAGATTAATGAAATGGTGGTCAACGACGTTTATTGCTGGTCTTTTCTGGGCTTTGCTTTTTCAAACGACGGTTGAGAAAATCACTTATCATCTCCCATCCATTTGCGGGACGAATTAATAAGGTTGGAGTCGCACTGGATTGTTTTATGTCAGTAGTATTGAAGCACTCTATTGTTACGTCACAATCGTTTTTGCCATTTTGCTTCCGTTATAAAACACAAATGCGATAGCCTGTTGCAATTTAGAAGCACGTTGTCTAGTTAATAGACAGAGGTTCCATAGGAATTTACTAAGCTGGATGGCTGAGGAAAGCGCTACGGAATGAAAATATACACCATTGTACTTGATTCCCAACTAATAGTATCATTCAGCTCATAGGAACTACTCTGAACGAATCCGATACCAGCATTGCTCGTCTGAAGTTAACCGGCTTCAGAAAACAATTTAATTCATTCGAATTTGATGCGAATGGCGCTCTCAGAGATCGCGTTGTTAAACAAGCCTATCTGTCACTGGTAAATTCAAAAAATGTGACCTTCGATCTACTGGGATCGCTTCTGGTTCTGTTCCCGATTTGATTACAGTGAGTTACGAGAACTGATCGAGAATATCAGTTGAAAACATGGGTTATCCTTATAACCTTTAGATCAGTTCAATTCGTTCGATTTTCTGGTCACCCCACACACTTTAAACCCAAATGGCCTGTTCGCTGGCGTCATCAGCTTTATCATTTTACATCAGAAACGAGCTCACTGTATTACAGTCATGTGATCTGAACGAAACCGTTCACATGAATATTACTTCATTTACATATGCGCTATAGTTTGACTATATGCGGATTACATTGAAAAACATCGAAGAAATTGATTACAACATTTGATTAATCATAAAAACACCGGTTATCTTGCATATCGCTGGTCTATATAACTCTTTTTAACGTTTTTTAGGCAAGCCTGAGGCTTTTTGTACAGTGTTTGCTAGATATTTGTATGGGAGCGCTTAATTAACACATTTCTATTCGGTAAGATTAACAAATCGGAACTTAACACACGACCGACGACATACATTTTTGATGTAAATTACATGGTTACTCTATGGTGTATTCACAGGATGCTAAACAGAATGTATATACATATCTATTCTAGTAGTACGCAGGTGACGTTGATTAACCTATAGACTGGTTCAACGCACTTGCGTAAGCTTCTCATAATGGAGAGGTTTGGAGTGGACTAGACCGTGATGTTCTGGTCTGGTAAGCGAGAAACAGTAAACGATTGTAGGGGGAATTTGATTTAGAGAATGACGTATACGCGAATATTTTGCGATTAAACAATAACCACTAAGTACTGATAAATTTAGACCGCCACCCGTCACCGTCCTAGTCGTGACAACCTGAACTGGGCTGACTTCACATACACTGTTCCATGTTCGCATCCTTCACCTCTTGACAACAGATGTCTTCATTATCCTACTTGGTCTCAAAAATGAACACCATATCTTTCTGGTTTGATTCCGGTATCGTTCAACCTATCAGTCGCAACCTCCGATGCAACAGCACTTGTTGGTTGATATGAATCGTCACACGAAGAGTTGTAAATCTGGGTGGTAGTGGGCCACCTGTTATAAAAATATTTGTCAAAAATGGCCTCCGCAGCAATCGTGCAGACGGAGTCTTCGTAGCTAACATTGTGTACAAGTTCCATATTGATTCAGTCGTGTTGGACAAGTCTGCCTCACCCAAACCAGAGTACCTGGTCAGTTTTCCACCAGCAAGTTTTTGTTCGTCATCGGTAGCAATGCTCGTTATGATCAGACTGATATACCTGATTCCTCACCGATTCCATTCAAAGCGGCTGTGTTGGAACTGATCGATTTAAATAAATTTTGTTGATACGCATTTTGTAATCGGACGAAACAGTTTTTTCTCTCTGAAGGAATTCTGTCTAAAGATAGACCATTACAGTTTGTTTAAAGGAATATCAGTATATTAGAATTTTATCTTATCAAACCGGTTGAAAATTTCGTATAAAAGAATTCAGAGTACGTAGTAGAAGATGCGTGCTAATGAACAACTAGTGTCGAAAGAAAAGCTGGATTTAAGAACCGTCCCTAATGTATTCTCTAGTTAAAATATGCACCCCGTCTTGTCCCAAAAACTTTTAGTTGACAGTCTCGATTGGCAACCTCTCAACGACAGCAGGATCTTTGTTCTTAGGACATAAGTTTAAAAGCTCTGGGTTGCACCAAATAGTTGTGAACTCTTTATAGTCGGAATATAAGAAGAATCAAGAAAATGAGATTATGAGTAGCATAAATGAGTAAAAACTATGAACATCTGTGAGCATTGCCGTCCAAATATCCCATTTATTTCTAAGTAACGATAGACACCTTAGTAGCGTTGAGTTTCATGCCCAAGTATCCTCAGTGAGAGCGTGGTGTAGACAATGTATATATATATATACATGCACATATGTTGATGAACCACTACATAACTGTTGACAGATAATAGGCGGCATCTGAAATGTATGTGTGACTGGTCAAGCCGCGAAATAGTCCGTATTTATTTTACACACGCAGCAGATTAGCTGAAGTGTTATGAGAACAAAGGTGACAAACTGAAAAATAAAGAAATGTCATCAAACCTTTTGTCTACTCTTGAGGGAAAATCCTACTTTTGAAAAGATCCTATTGTGAGAATCCCGACATCGATTGGATCCGCGCACATAGCATATGCGTTACTAGGTGAATTACGAATTGACATCTGCGACCAACTCAAACACAGGCTCTACACGACACATCCGCAAATCATGAGGGTGTAGAAAACAATTGTGACCATGGAACATAGTAACTCGTTAACTCAGAACACGTTACAAGATATACTGTTGTGTAAACAAAACAACTAACGACCGTTAGAATATCTCTCTCGAATACTTATCACTTCAATCATTGTTTTCATTCATTTTCAGGTGTGAAAAAGTGCTGGTATAAGTGAGAGTTGAGAAGAATGTCTGCGTAGTAGATTGAAATAACTCTGATTGCAATGTGAGATATATGTGGCCTTGCTGTCGCGTGCTACCCTACCAAGATAAGTATAGTGCTTTTCTGATAAACCTTTGATTAGGTGTTATGTATACATGTATAATTAGTCTTTTCAGTTTAATCAAGAGGGTTGTTTGTATAATTTGAGGCAAATTGGCGTCACACATGTGTGTTTATTATTCACTGGTTTGTTGGAATATTGTCTGTGGAATGAGCATGGTTCGTCCGTGGTACTCGGGAATTTCATTGTTTGCAGTTCTTGTTCCCTGAATTGCACGAGATTTATGTGTTCCAGTTGTAACCAATACATTAGATTCTTCCAAGTTTTCTCCAGTTCCTTGCCGACTGCCAGAAGCCTACTAAGTATCACCATTGCGCTTATTGGAGGCAAGGATTTTCAAGTCGGTTTGCCTGTTGGAAGCCGTTTATGCTAAGATAGTGAAATCTGGTCATTTTATAAGGATTTGATACGCCAGTGCGGGAGTAGGCGCACTGTTTATCTCCCGTCATGCACGGAATCGCAAACGATCTCCAATATACACTTTGTTTGAAATTTAAATCGACCGCCAGCAAAGTGACCAAAAAGAGCGTTGATTTTAAGTTTAACTAGTAGCACGAGGAGAACGTCATCATCATAGACAACAGTACCTCAGTGGTTCCCACTGATGCTTAGCTGCAACACAACCACGCAGTGGAAGAAAACAAACCGTGTATAGGAGTAGAAATGATGAGGGTACCTAACTATTAGAAATAGCTATGTCTATATTCAAACATATACCGAAGTGCCTACATCTTGCGAACAACCAACAAGCAAACTGATAACAAAAATAGACGTTATCAGCAAGACAGTTTCCTTGCGGCTTTCACGGCTCCGCGTCATTAAATTAACTTGCTGCACAGAAAACTCGGCCAAACTTCGACAACATTCACGCCACTGAACCTGATTAGCCACCATCTTGCCTAACATATCCAGCAGCCGACTCTGTGAGTCACGAGTTCCCCAGCTCGGGAGACGAATCCGATCTACAATGACCAACCCCTTCGTGAACGATTACATTTGTCTACTCCAGGTCATCATCAGTCCACCTCGAACCTTAAACCAGTCGGCCGCAGCGTCGGCAAATAGTACTCGGTGTGGCAAACACCTAGCTGACCTTACTATCTAAGTCTGTGCAAGTGTAAGGATCGAACGAAAGAACTCGTTTGACAATCAGTACGAAACACCCACTTCCTAACCTTCTCGTTGTTCACTCGCTGGCGCCACACGATATGAGCGCTTGAACGCAGACATCGGTGTTCGAATACCTGAAAACGATCCACATCCTCTACCCTGAGTGGCCAGGTTTCGCTGCCGCAAAGTAATACAGCCCTCACTGCCGCCTTATATACGCAACCTTTAAGCATCAGAGATGTCTCACTGCCGCCAGAGGTGTGCCATATTGGCAAATGACGCCCTAACCTCAGAGGTTGGCGCTTCTGTTTCAACCCCAGTCGACGCCGATGTTGCAGCTTCTCAAGCATAAAAACCAGTCAACAACCTCCAAGATTTCATTATCTAACGATCATAGTAATCTTGTAGAAACCCATTGCATTTTGAGGCTGCAACCTGCATTCCAATGTACTTAACAGAACGCGGAGTGGCGTTTAGCGTTATGTGGGCCGCTTGAAAGTTGTCAAACAGCAACACCTTGTCGTCAGCATAATCAAGATCAGTCAGTCTTTCACCAAGTAGGAGATCCACCCCGGCATCCTTTGAGTGCCGTAGACAGTCCTCCATTATTTCGTCTACGACAAAATTGAACAAAAACAGTGAAAATGGACAGCCCCGACGCACGCCGCTGCTGGTTCGGAAACTGTCAGACAGTTGACTGTAGACCCTAACCTGAGCCGAAGTATGGGAGTAAAGCGCCAGCGGTATGCTCACATACTTGGTCGGTAATCCCCTGCGTTTAGGCGAATTTAAAAGTGTTGATCGATGCGCCGAATAGAACACACGTTTACAGTTGAAAAATACGGCAGCTGTTGGCGGGTAGTACACATGACGCTGCTCCAGAATTTGACGAACAGTGAGAATGTGATCTATATATCCCCGCCCAGGGCGAAATCCTGCCTGTTCTGCCCTAACGTTTGCATTCCGAAATGCAGTGTGTCGACGAAGTATGATGGATGCCAGAACCCTAGAAATGACTGGGGTCAAACTAATTCTCCCATGGGTTTTCACAAGCGCCCTCTGATGCCTTTCTGGAATATAGGAACTATTATCGAGTAACCCCAGTACGGAGGGATGGCCACCATCGTCCACAAAAATTGAAACATTTGAGTCAAAACCACTAGTAACGCCACCTCCTCCTTCTTGGAACATCTGGGCCAGCAAGACTTACCACATTTGAGAGCCGAGATGCAATTGCGAATCTTAGTCTCGGTGGGTGGTTCCAAATCTACCGACCAGGGTGTCACGTCACAAGTTTGTGACGATAGTACAATAGAAGCAGGAGGCCAGCTGAACTGTCTTTCAAAGTGTTGTGCCCAACGTTCTAACCTTCTAGACTTATTATCAATGAATGTGCCACCTGGCTCGCTGATAACGTCACTGACAGGGGGTCGCCTGGAACCAGTAGCACGAATAAGCCAAAAAAGTTTGCCGATGCTCCCTGAAGCAAAGGCGGTTTCCAGTTTCTTGGCTTTCTCCATAAGCAAAGCCTCACGATCAGCTTTTAGACTGTTTCAGTTTCCTACGGATATCTCTTCTAGACTTGTTGTGTGGACTGCCAGGAGGAATGTTTCGCCTGGCTTTTAACAACTGTAGGGATTTCTCCAAGATCCGATGTCTGTTGAACTCATTTACCTCCTTGACGCATGTTGCAGTACTTGCTTTATGAACAGCCTATGAGATTTGAGTCCAGCAGCTATTAAGATCTTCGGAGTGAGAACCACTAAGACAGCTTTCTGGGATGGTTTGATACTTATGCTTTACCGACGATCTGATCTGAATCCAAGTACATGGTCCAATGAGAACGATAGTCCTGAATCGAACCACGCCACCTATAACGGCAGTCACAACGAGACTGGACCTTGACCCGGTGTGACGGCTTGCGCATCTCGATTGTCTGTTGATATAAACCCGACGATGTGGCGTCCACACCAACACAGTCACGAATACCAGAAAGGTCAATAGATAGAGGGCTGTCAAACCACAGTTTCCTGGTCCTCCAGGTTGAGGTTGGAAGACAGTTCGCATCTTTTTCCGGAAAATATACCAATCTTTGTACACTGCCTTGTGGTACAAGCTTTTGAGTCAAACGCCCTGAGAGCCTTACTCGTTCTCCTGTTTAATTCTGGGCATTCTGACGGTATCTCAGCCCACAAAAAGCCATGAATAATCACAACACCAGTTATCAGGAGAACGACATGAAAAATTGACATATTTCTCATATTTTTTACGACACTGCTCATGAATCATGAGAATAATAACCTGAAACCGATACAATTTTGCCAAACTATAGTAGTAAATTCTGTAGGTTCCAGTTAGTTGCGGAAAAATTTGAGATACTTTCAGTTGATAAATGCAGCTGACGGTTTGTTAATAAATGACGATAATTCCATTCTCCATTAATTGTGTAGAACGCTTTTTAATTTTGATCATTGCACTCAATGATGCACACCGATTCCCAGCTCTGAGGAGCCCGTCATTCATTTGAGTATGCGCCAGTGGTTAGCTGATTCTGGTCGTTGTCTGCAATGGCCGAAAGACCCTGAAGTGACAGAGGTGAACGTTGTGCCAGAGACATAACGTGTAGGCCCATCATTGAGCCCAAGCTCATTGAAGTCGTACGTAGGTACAGTTCCCTAACTCGACTTGTTTAGATCGTACTCTGACGTTCACAGTTTTGTGAACCATTTATGACGCCGCCCCCTATTTCCGAGGCTACACTGTTTTGCTATTGTGCGCTGGAAACCAGCCTATTCACATTCGAATCTCGTACAAATCGATAAATCCATCAGGCACTTAACTGGTACCACCAAGTTGGTACCGTCAAAATGAAGTTTATAAACACTTCAAACGAATATTAA
The DNA here is from genome assembly GCA_014338405.1 of Paragonimus skrjabini miyazakii. Classification (NCBI taxonomy): domain Eukaryota; kingdom Metazoa; phylum Platyhelminthes; class Trematoda; order Plagiorchiida; family Troglotrematidae; genus Paragonimus; species Paragonimus skrjabini miyazakii. The sequence continues at coordinate 112,731 of JTDE01001119.1, forward strand.
GAAAGTTTTATTTCTATTAGTTCAAAAGTATCATTCTGACTTTGTCTGTCGACACAACTGAAGTTCAAAGCTACCATCTTCAACGATATACAACGGTCCAGTTTCCTGGTGTTTGTCAGGTTCTGGGGTGCACATGTATGGTGGTACGTGGTACATGCAGGTACACACAAAGTGAACACATAAGTGTATTTGCGTGTACGTATACCTACGTTAAGATTGAAATTTTTGAGCTCTCTGACAGCTTGGTAGTAGATTAATTCTCGCCACTAATAGCTACTTACGTGAATAGGAGTTGAGTATTGGGCTGTAGAAGAGAGCGAAATGGTGAAGTAATCATGTTACTCGATAACAATAAATCAGGACAGAGCAAATAAACAGCAGATATTTTCGACTCATGAGAACCAAATCACTCACTTGCCTACACCACCAACAAAGTGTGCATACACATGACGTGTGATTGGTCTTTACCGAAGGTAATCACCAACTGTTAAATTCCCACAAAGAAGGCATGGGACACTGTACGACATGCACGATCGCGCGTGCAAGCCTATTTACTCGTTTGCGTGCGTGCGTGCGGCGTGACTACAAACACATTCAAACAAAGAAAGCAGTGAACAAACACGAGATTTGTCCCGAATTCGGGTTGTAACTAAACTAAAATCAGCAAAGTGGTTTAAAATCTACCGGACTCTAAAAATCGAATTTTACTGCAAACCAAAATTTTCCGTTATTTGTTGAATAACACTGAAACGGTGATGGACTCAGTTTGATTAATTCAAGTTGTTTTTGTCCAGGTAAGTAAATTTGACAGATTATGCGTGTTACTAGCATTCAAATTCCTGTTTTTCAGATAGTTTCGCGGAATGAATCTGTGGTTGTGGCAGTTAATCTAATCTATGTAAACCGTAAAATAGCTCGGTTAAGTCTATTTAGTGAGTTTGGCCTAACGATTGTATATGCCGCTCAGTTACAGGTTGACAAATAGCAATCGGATTTTGTGAATAATTGAAGGACCAACTCTGCCACCATGAACTTAGCTGACAACGATGAAAACGGGTTGTCAAAACTACCAGTGTAATATCGTATAGATGAAACAGACGAAATTACTCACAAACTCTTGTACTTAGAGCTACAAACACAGCTGCGAAATGTGGTATGTTGTGCATATCTACGAAGACGCTTATAACCAATGCACACCAAACCGCATTGCTAGTGCCAGTCTCTGAAAGCACTAGCTCCCTATTAACGCCATTCTTGTTTAACCGATCTAGCGTTCAATAAAAGATCTTTAGCCTGACTCTTACACTGGCACTAATTCTTTACTCACATAACAATAGTAAACCATGACTAGTTATTCTCTAGAGCTCCTAGGCTTTTCCGTTGAGACTTTAAAAATGTGGATTGCTGTATTCAGTCAAATATTGGCCTCTCCATTCGCCAACGGATTGCCTCGTTTCACTACGCTGCTCAAACGAATGGCTGTCTAGTACTAGTGGTAAGCAACGGGAAAACTCTGTTGGGTTCATTCAGGTTCCCATAAGTAGGCCTGTTTGTTAATCATATATAGAAAAAGTAATTTATGCAAATAATTTTTTTTGAAGAGACTGATGATAGAGTTATTCATTGCCAGCTCTCAAGCAAGCAAGGTATTATCAAGAATAGTTACAATTCACCTCATAATGAAAAGGGCAACTTAGATCCTGAGAAAGAAGTTGGGTCATTTATGAAAAACGGATGCAAAGTGTTTCACCATTAAGAAGACCTTGTAGGCTGTAGATTGAATGTGGATGTATTTCAACTACCGCTGGTACTAGTACGTTAGTGTAACAAAGACATTAAAGTGCTCTGCGGGTGTAAAAATTTAGGAAGACAAATCTAAGCTCCTCGTATCACAGAAAATATCAGTCCAGTAGTTCGGTAATGATCATGTATGAAACGAAATTTTGTATACAACAGAGTAACGAAAACACTACTGAACACATTTCTTTTGTGAGTAATGTAGACTAAATTATATTAAATTTACGAATAACGGCTTACAGTCCACCTTGCATTTGTCCCTCTGAGGGACTTGGACCTGAAATCTGTATTGCGCTCAACTTGAAATGATGTCACCCTAATAGCGTCACACATCCTGATGATGCTATCTAACCAGAACCATGACTCTGTTATCAACTCCCGATTGTACGTGAATTATCTGGTACCCTGAATTACAAAAAGGTATTATGTCAGTTATATAGGCATGTGTACGGGTTTCTGATCGCGTCTACTCAAAGATGATCATCTTGCTGGATGGTTTTGGCTTGCAATGGACTCATGCGATCATGAAGGACAGTGTTGTTTAACAAAACTGGTATTCAAACAGGATAAACACGAGATATCTTTTCAAGTAAGATGGTTTTCAAGGCACACAGCAATCGATCGGATGGATATCTATCGCATAAACATCACAGACACTCCTCATTTGCAAACAGAACTTTCACACTTAAACAAAACTTCGAGTAATTCGCTAAGAAAATCAAATCAATTCAAATGCGGTGAATAGTTGTTGAACACATTTCAGGTAGCGAATTATCTTTGTGCATATTCTGTAGTATTCAGCAAACGAAAGATGAAACATCTCGGTTTATCGTTACAATCAGTCAAAAACATGGAATAGTCCGATTATTCAGAAGTTGTATTGGTTAGCGAACAACCGAATTATCGTAAGTACACGCGAGAATATTTAGAGGTTTTGACTAGAACCAATCGAAAACAAGAAAAATCAAGATGAAGTGGATTGTTTAGAATCGGACAAAATTTAGCGATCATAATAAACGTAAGCCTCAGAAACATAGAAACGATAAACACACTGGAGTAGATGCTCGAAATCTTGCTAAGGCCAGATGAACATTGTATAGATTTAGAGAAACGGTTGGAATATTTTTCAACGAAACAAGAGAATAATTTAACAGCAGTGTAGCCCATGAAGGTCACTGCGCACTCATGACAGATAACCTGAATAAACTTGACTGATTAAGAGATTTTGTATGCAAACATGCCAGTATAATCTACCATTTAACAAAGAAGCATGTGTATTGAGGATCTAGCTCAGACTGTGCCCCAAAGGGTTGCTGACGGATCGGTGATTAGAAGGGGTATCGTTTACAACTTGAACCGAACAAAAATTGTTCAAAACTGATGCTCAGTCCCTTCAATAAGAAGCAACAAATCGTCAGTGATGTGCAACATGTGCACTCCGTGTCGGGGTCGATTGACAGAGTCTGTTTCAGAGATCTAGTGTGTACACGCACTAAGGTCATATGTGCATGCAGTGAAGGTTGAATTATGCTTCACAGTTCTCAACATGGTGAATGCGAAGACAAATGAAACGGTTTGCAATGTATAGGTTTTTGGAAAGTGACTTGAAACACTAGGTACTGCTTTAACGTAACTGGATGTGTTTGATGATACCGACTGTGTACCGGATCAGTTGGCCAGGGGATTCCAGGGCTCTAGTTTCTATTTACTCAACCTTCAGTTACAGAGCCTATTTCCGTCCGGAATGAATACTGGTGTGAATTTGGATTCACCGTGTTATATAGTGATGTATTTGTCCTATATTCAGCATGACTTCATAATCCCCTATCAACATTCATATTGTCCGATCTTGTTAAGAGAAGAAGCAGTAGCCTGTTAGCTATTTCATCTACTCAGACTGCTAATTCCAGTTGGGATAAAATCGCTGACCTCGTAAGAACCAGCGAGCAAATGTCACATTTATTGCTGAATGCTTATAATGATGTATTTCAGTTACCAACTGCCCAACAAATTGATGGTTAGTAATAAATGAGTAGCAACCATTGTTAGTCTTAGCTTACCTACATAACAACTTAAAGAAGCAAATATATATAGTTATGCATGCTATTCGCTGAAATCACATTGGGATATTCGGTGTATGTGATGAAGGCAAAAAAAATAAGAGTAGACTGCTTATTTTCAACTGATAATACACTTGATATTTTTGAACACCGAACCAAACGTAGTAAAACAGCAACTCATGTTAGTCTAGATATTTTGGCGTGTTTTAGAGTTCACCTTGGGGACATTTTGATCCATTTGATAGGCAGAGCAAGAAAAAAGAACAAATATGATTTAAAAGCGTTCTTAATGTTCGTTTTTTAATTGCACAAACATTTTATCAAATCGCACTAAATGTAGACTAGGAGTTCATATTTATAGCGTTATATTTTAGACTGGTCCGGTGAATTTCATAAGTCAACTTCGACTCTTTAGTCTGAAAGTAAAAGATTAAGCAATCTTGTGTAGAAAAAAATATGTATTTACGATCCTGAAGGAAATAAGTATTTTCTTGCTGATGATCTATGAACAAACAGTTCGACTTTAAAGAAATGGTTGTTCGTTTCAATCCCTTCTAAATTCACTATGCCAGATGAATGTAATCAAGATGAAACTTATGGGGTTTTGGTTTAATTGTGCTTACTTCGTAAACTTTTAGCTGTAATCATTTTTTTATTGATCTTGTTTGGGCCTACGTTTAACAAGCGTGTGACGATTTTTGTAACCATTATGCGTTTAACACTCTTTTTCTCAGGATAATCTTTTTAATGGTTAAGTAATGAGCACACGACCTTTGAATTAATGCCAGAATAGTAGACAACCACAAAATGTTAGCCCAGACACTTAACTGGACATAGCGTTCATAAAGTCACGATGACACAACAAGGTCGAGCTAGCTGCCTATCACTTCGCTGATGGTCACTGGGACCGTCTACTGACAAAACCACTCTCATCCTCATCTAGGACGGTCGTAGTTGGTTGTTACTTTACATACCATCTGCAAAACGGGTAGTCGATTCTAGCTTGGAAGGAGGAAAAATGCCACAGTTCAGAAATTGTGGAAGAAACTATTGAGCATCACACATGTCACCGCACCAGGGACTATCGTTTGAACAATGTCAACATTCACGCGTGATTTTGACACAAGGGAGATGATTGTCATGTGTTTCATAGATTTGAACATCCCTAGTATCTTTGTTATCCACGTTGTACACAAGGAAAACACGTTCTTCATTTTTCAGCAGCAGTTGATGTCTAACTATAAGGCAGTGGTCATCGACCTAAGTGTGTATTCCACCATTCGCCATCTGGAAAGACCAGTAGAAGAAGCTTTGTGTATGTAGCGTGTAGTTTTCGTTTTGCGGATGACGTCCTGGAGTTTGCTAGTCTTGGAGTAGAAGCAGTAATGAACGCAAAATATGTTGGAGATATTAGAAAACTAACCAGATTTGGGATGCATACAGCGAAGTTTTCAGAAGACACTCGAAAGAAGTTTGAACCAATTAGTCTATTTCAGACCAGACTGTTATATGTGACATTCACGGCCGAACTTTCACACGGTGTCACAACGACCGGCTAAACGGCCGAGCAAAACTATTGTCACGGTATATCTTGTCACACGTTATGTAACAGGTTTGTCTAGTATCAGAGCTAGCTTTATATCTTGGCTCGTGTTCACCAAATGAAGAGACAAGTTTGTTTCGTTTATCATCCAGATATTGGGTCTCCACATACACTTTAATCGCATTTGTTGGTAACGTAGATGTTTGGAGACATCTTTTCCCCCAGAATGTTTACTCACTGGTTTATAAACACTAATGATTTGACCTATTCCTACAAGAAGAGTATTAAGTTGAATATTGTCGTTATTTCCTTCACTCGGATACAAACATTGATTTTGACCAAACGGAAGGGATGCATAAATGTGGTCATCACTTGGGATCAGTTACGCTTGTCAACTGAATTAATTGGTTGACAAGAATTTTAGAGTATTACTATGTAACAAGACAGGAGCAGAAATGAAGTTAAGTTGTTAGTTTACCGCTGATTAGTATAACCTAGGTTAAACGATTTGATACTGTAGACATCGTCCCACTTCTCCTAATTGCCCTAATTGCTCCAGATTTCCTCATGGTCTGTTGTAATCACACACATTGACATGCAACCGGTTTCACTACGACAATTTCAGTCTGAACAATGCTGTTCTATAAATTGATTTCTCAGAGTTGCAGTACATAAACTTGACCTTCATTCAAAACGTTTTAAAAGACGACGAAAGTACCAATAGTTCAGGTTTTGTGTACTATCAGATAGATTACGAAATATTTTTGCATGATCTGTTTATCTTAACTTGAATGTATAAATATGTCAATTCAACATTTTTCTACCACTGTTCTTCTTCGACTCATGTATAGACGGCTCACTTAACTATGCAGCCCTTCATCTTTTACTCAAGTATGTGCACCCCCAATTCACTCCCTCCCAATCTTGACAGATAACCCATCGTTGAGTATATTACGGCAAATTGGTTACCCTGCTCTCCTACCGTTTTATCAATTGAGCACCGAATCTTTTTTTGAAGCATTCTAGATACAACAGAAACGAGATTTTGCACATTGGAGTGTGCAATGTAGTCTTAGTTCTTGTAATGACTTATCTTTTTTTCTGTTACACAGCATTTTCCACTCATCCTGTTCAAAATACTAGGCTCCGTTTTCATTAATGAATCTTTCTTTACAGTTCTTTTGTCTGTAATCGCCGTTATATTTACTACTACAACCGTTGTTCACTCCTTATCCACTCTGTTTAATTCGTCCTGTTAACTAGTCACTATTTACATGGTGGGTACTCTGTCTTTGGCTTTGAGTTTGCCACGCACCCTGATCCAAAAGGCGTGGTTTATTAAACTACCCAAATGTCCATTCAAATATTGTCATCACTTTTTCGAACAGTAGTGCATATTAGTAGATGTTTGTCCACAAACGTCCAGTATGCTGATGGTTTTTTGCAAGGTACACATGAGCTCCAACAAAGCACAAGAACCATATTGAAAGCATTTCTGAAACTGATGAAAGGATATAACTTCCAAGTCTTTCTAATTCTGAGCAGAATCTGAGCTTATGTGTAACATTTCGTTTAATCGACCAGATCGGATACGTACTCTCCTGAACCTACGTAGTCCTCAATATAGTATGGAGGGAGTATTGCTCTGAACGGGTAACTAGAGTTAAATAGAAGACAACAGAATCACAAACAGTCTCCTGTACAGCGAGCTTGCACTGGTTGGGGTCTGTATATGGGGCAGGTTTCGTGTTACTAAAGTGTACATAAACGCAGTACGAAAAGTGATGGTACTAAGAGAATTTCCAACAAAGTGAAGTAACCACAAAACTTCACACACAGGAAATGACTATGAAAGCAGGCGTACTCAATAGTGATCAGCAGAAGGATCAGCACTGGTAGAAGAGATGGTTGTACGTGCTTCAGGGCCAATACCGATTCAAGTGGCACACAACACTATGAGCATATTGCAGTCGCAGCAAAGCATGCTTCTCCAAGATCCGATGACACTACAGAAGCTGTAGGAGTGTCTTAAAAGGATCGAAATTCATTGTGATTCGAGCCAGAACGATGTAATATCCATTGGGCGGATTATAAAATGTACTGTGAATTTGAAGCAGAGATTTAAGTTGTAGCCCAGTGAGTGAGCGCAAATGATCATTAAAGTTGGTCACCACGTCAATAACAGCACACTGTATGAAGAATAAGCGTTAGGAACAAATTTTTGATTAGGGATTCATGGCCAGAGGTTCTGTTCGCTTACTACTGAACACTGATTACTTTACATGACAACTTTTGTATTCGCGTACACCACCATACAACCAGCCTGAAAAATCCTTAATTCGCGGCAATCGATTGGAGGTATAGTGTCTTCTTATACATTTGGGTAGTTTGAAAATTACTAGCAGGAGAGTGGTGCTGAACGGTTATGTGGGACAGCATGGTGGTGTCAAGTAGTCAACGTACTCGACCGGCAAACATGCTAATCGGAGTTCGGGTTTTAGTATTAGCAAGGATATACACCACCGTGGAGCTGAGACAAGAGTAGCACAATAATCTAATGCTTTTTTTGAAAGCGGCAAACGGGACCATGTAGTGTGGTCAAAAGCAAGTGAAGTTCAATTTAGCCTGGACTTTTGTCGTCCTGGTGATTTGGTAAACGCGTGAATGAGTCACTTTGAAACTACGACACCTGAGGACACCTTCACCTATTTTCCTGGTCTTGTTTTATGTATGAAACCTCTTGTCTGAAATTGCCAAAGCGTCGTTACCAAGTATTTGAGCGTACAACACTTGGAATTTTCATTTAAGTGCCGCGAATATACCCAGTTTGTCCTAAGAAGAAACGCCTAGAAAACAAGCTTGTTTTGAGTGCTTCATCACCAGGCTAAATACAACAGATTTACATGGGTTCGCCGGGGGTAATACATCAGTAGGGGTAAGGGATGGTAATCGTCAGTGTCAAGTTAGTCAAACTCGTGAAGCCTAATTATGTAACGCCAGTAACTTGGGTGGTAAACACTTTTGGAAAATCGATAAGCCTACGTAACAGATCGATCCGGGTTATTGACATATGGCCACGGAGGGTTCAGTGTTTTGACCAGAGGTTTTTGTGAACATAATGGGGGTGAGTGTAAGCGGATTGCGATGGCTTCTGCGATGGCTAATAAACGACTTTTGACCCAATTCGATTGCGCTTCACAGACTCGATAGATCAACTTGAATGAATCGACTGGGTTGATCAGATGGTTCGATTCGACCGAGCACGCAGCGACCGCCGATGAGCAAGTCTCTATCCCTTCTTGAGCTAGTCCTGCCGGTTAATGCTACTGCATGCGTACAGATATCCGCTTCACTCTGGAACCCGAATTCTCAGTGTGTGCCTTCAGAAACAACTGTTCGTGAGATTGGCCCTGCCCTGGACTTAGTGACCTTTCCTAACCCATCAATCGACTTTCCATCCCACCCACTCCTAAGTGTTTGATATAAAATAAACCGTTTCATGTTACTGTAAATTTGGTACTAATGAGTCAGTACGAAATGCTTGCATCTACCAGTTTTCGGGTTCTAACAGTGTTGTTCTGACTTGACAATGACGATTGCCATCCCTTACCCCCATTGATGTACTACCCCCTGGCGAACCTATGTAAATTTCCTGTATTTAACCTGATGGTAAAGTACTGAATACAAGTTTCTTTTAAGTTTATACGCCGATACAAGACTTCATAAAATTAAATGGTTTTTCTAGGATAGTAACCTGCAACAATGAGGCGGAAAATCCCAACGCCTAGTGTTTTGTCTCTAGTGTGTATCAATAATGGGTGGAGTTGAATAACAGACAAGGGTTACAATATGAGAAGAATACGTAAAACAGAAAGTGAGTACGTTTTCTTTGACAGGTGCATGAGAACCTCGAAAGTGCGAAAGATTCGGCACCAGGTTGGCTGGCGAAAACTTATTGTGATCAGCTAAGTAAACTTCACGAAATGTGGATTCGGACAACAAACCTTGTTTGTTGAACTGACATTAATCCGACGATGTGTGGTCAATATAAGTTTGGCGGTTGATGAACTTGGAAATTTGCGTGAACTGAGTATGTGCGATTTAGTCTGTACAGTGACTTTCATAAACCAATCTGTACAAATGGTTTTTCATCCTGTAGATCAAACTCTTATCAGTCTTTTCTATAGTTAATTCACATCACAGTTTTCGTGACCTAGCTGTTCTGCCTTGCATAAAAATACCAGTCGCCTATGGGGTTGATTCATGATCAAGACTTCAGCCGCTTTATTGTTGCCGTTTACCTATGGGACTATAGAATTTCAATTTGTGACAAAAAGCATTGTTATGAATCAAGGCCATCTGAACGCATACTACTTAGTAATGGTTACTGCATCGTCGTTGGTTATAGTTATTTTTGTTATCAAACAGGATAGTTGGATAAATGAGAAGAGTGAATTTGATGCACACATATGTTCAGAAAAGCGTCCCTATAGGAAACACTATCAAAAACAGTCTAGAATTTTCACTGGTGACAATTTAATGGTAGTTGTTTAATGAAGTGGAACGTACGCGCTCATCTGTAGAGCTGCCTTCGTTTATGGTAGTCTCAGTTGGGCTTTGAAGACTGAATACACAAAGCTAGAAAAAAACCAACCCAAGGATAGTAACCTCCGAACTAACTAACCGTGGAAATTGCTTTTCCTTACCCTTGACATTCATTATATTATCAACTATATTCGCTTAATCTGTGTGCACAATTTGACTCTACTCTGTCTATCCTGTCTGACCTTTACGCCACTATTGATAAACCCATATTTTCCGTAACAGACGACGAAAATTTCATACCCCCTGCTGACTAAGTTCCAGACAGTTGTCTGACTTCGACTGCCAATCAACAGAATATTACCAAAATGCTGCTTAGGTTCCCTAGTGGCTGGTGCAAATTTCATACGTTTTGCACGAATTAACAAGCCAGTCGATATGGCGATGTCATTTTAAGTTCGAAACGGTTAGATTTAGGTGTGTTTTCGGAAAGATACCTTAGACTTTTGTGGATAGCTTAACGGAAAAATTAAACGCACAGAAATACCGTTTCCTGCTGTTCACTATGCAGTAATAAGTGATTTATGTGTGGAGTAAAAATGCTGCCGCAGGACACTCTGATCTAAGCGTAATATTATCCAATTTGTGTGTATCACTACTCCACTCTTCAGAATAGATTCTCTTTGATCAGTCTTGTTTGATAAGCTAGCAGCAAGCTCTCCTTCTGCTCATCGAAACAGTCACGTAACAGAAGAGAATGGCGTTGTATATAGACTGTCTCAGATCTGATGCGTGTAAGTCGATATTCGTAGTGTTTTTTACTGCGGGCCAACTGTTGGGAGTTGTTATTGTAACTGAACACGCCCACCTACCACAGCTTAGTGACGTAGCTCGCAGCATACGTGATCATCTGCCTTGTTAGCTTCTGTGACGTGGACCAGCGTCTAACCGACCGCTGTGACAACATCGGACTTGGTTTATCAAAACCTTGTCACATGTAATCGCTGTTTGACCGGTCGTTACCGATCCATCGATTTGCAGTACACTGTCATGCATTAAACGATAACATTTTTCATATAGATTGAACATCACCCACAGTTGATCGCAACTGTCGCATTCCCATAGACTATCCAGTCGACCCCTTTCGAAAAGAAGCACTAGACTCGAGTTTTGCTCTCATTAGAGCTCGTCAGTAGTGCATATCATCGCCACTGCCGGGACTTGAACCACGGATATTCAGTTCATGAGGCAACCGTGTTTACCACTGCGTCATTGAACTCACGTTAGACACGACCGCATTATCATATGT